>SKCR01029544.1:0-79565 GCA_019454045.1 Zanthoxylum bungeanum | reverse complement strand
CTAGTCAACCTTATGCATCATGCTTAGGAAACATCATGTATGCCATGTTATGTAAGAGACCTGATATTAGCCATGCTGTAAGCGTTACTGACAGATATCAGTCAAATCTAGGTAACGACCATTGGATGACCGTTAAACATATCCTAAAGTATCTAAAAGTACTAAGGATAAAATTCTTATTTATGGAGAATTTGATTTACAGATAAGATGATATACAGATTCTGACTTTCAGTCAGATCCTGAAGATAGAAAGTCTACCTCAGGTTTTGTATTTACTCTTAATAATGTTTCACTCAGTTGAAAGTGTTCCAAATAAGGATCAACAACTGATTCCACCACTGAGGCGGAATAAATTACGGCATCAGATGCTGCAAAAGAAGCTGTATGGATTAGAAAATTTATCACTAAATTGGGAGTTGTCCCAAGAATCGAGGATTCGATCCCGTTGTTCTGTGATAATAGTGGTGTTGTTGCACAGGAAAAAGAACTGAGAGCGCATCATAAATCGAAACATATGGAGTGAAAGTATAACATTATTCGTGAGATCATCGCTCGAGGAGATATTGCCATATGCAAGATATCTGGAGAGGACAATATAGCATACCCGCTTACGAAGACCTTGCCTCCAACACTATATGATAAACATGTAGAGGCGATGGGTATTAGATACGATCAAATTTGGTACTAGAGCAAGTGGGAGAAAATATTGGAGTTCGTGTTCGGCACGTCAAATTTTATTGTATTTGCTGTAAATACGTTGTACATTATATTTTATTATGAATAAAATTAAGTAATTTTCATCAATATAATCTTATATATGGTAAATGCGTAGAAGACCTTAGAATGAATAGTTGTGACATAATTACAAGAGCGCCACAATTGTTACTGAGAAATATCACAATATGATTCATTTTTAAAATTTTCTTGGTCAAGGTTTACATATCTGATCGGTTAGTAAACCCGTGAGACCAGTATGTGTCATTTATTAGAATTGTTATAATGGTTTGTTTTAGTAAACCATGATTCTTGGGAGACTTATATAGACACGTAGGTATTTATTGGATAAATACTGAACGACTCATTCGAAGATTTCTGATAGATGGTAAACCAACGTCAATAGGAATCTTTACGAGTCGAATAAAATTTTAGCTCATTTGACTTGTGATACTACTGTGGATATGTGAGATATCCTCCATACTTTGATGGCAGTCACGTCAAAGATCTTTTAAGATCAAACCTCCGCTAGTTTTTCAGGTACGGACTGATACTTACAATATCATGTGATGTATCCATGAGGATCTATCAGTCCAGTGTATGAGATTTAGATGTCCAATTTGTGATTCTTTGAATCCTTGGCTGAGGTATGATTCGGAAACGACCGAATATTTATTGAAGAATAATAATTATGTCGCGACATATGAATTGTTCATAGCGGAGATTTGATGTTTAATCTATATCTCCGAAATAATTCGGATAACCTATGACATATGGATTATATATATGAAATGACTTCGACTTGGATGGTTCAACTCGATTATCTGTAGTCGTAATTTGTGAGTGGACAAATTACGGACATGGAAATGATTTCTGTGACAGATAAACTTGAACCTAGAGAGTCTCATAATATAAAGTTTACTCGTTGAACACTTGGGCAATGAATTATGGATAATTCAGATATTTACATATGCGTATTAAATAATGTGTATTTGTATACGATATATAATTTATATTATATACACATTATCAACCTATTGAATTTTGACACTTATTTTATTATTATTATTAAATAATTAATTATTATTATTAGAATGGAAGAATATTCTAGAAATATTTTTCCATATTTTTATTTTATCTTTTGTTAATTAGATAAATAAATAAATGAATTATTGATTCGTTAATCCATGAGTTTTGAACACATGAATTTCTTTGACAAAAATCAAAATAATTACATGTTGATAAGATCAGAAGTTGTAACAAACTTATTTGGCCAAATATTAAACCATTTTGACAAAAAATTACTTGAATTTTCGGCCAAAGGGTTTCTTTCTTTTATAAAATGAAACTTGTTTCATTTTTTAGAAGTTTAACCACTTTCTCATGTGTTGAGAATAAAAAGAAAAGAGAGGTTAAGGTTTGAGTATTGATCAACCCACATCAAAGGAAAAGGAATTAAGAAATTTCGAGCTTGTAATTAAGGTAATTCAAGGTTCCCAATTTTTAATTTCTTAGTTTTATTTCTAAAGCATGAAAATATATATTAGATATGTATTTTACATGACTTTAAAATATATGTATCTTGGATATGTATATAGATTAAAATTTTGGTGTTGATTAATTAATAACCTTAATAGTTTTCCTTACATGCATGTGTATTTAGATCAATTAGTGAATTAATCTCAAAATTAAAGTTGCCATTCTAGGGTGTTATTTCCACTCAAATATTACCTAGAATTGTTCTTGAGGCTTTATGTTGTGGTGATTAAATTTTGGTGGAAATTAATTAGATTAATTTGTGAATAAATTGAATTTGGGCATGAAAATGGAGAAAATAATAAACTGGATCAGATCTAATTTGGTCCCTTAAAACATAATATTTTTCATGTAAAAATATATTATTTGGATGCTTTTGGATGTGTATTGAGTGGTGGATAAATTCCGAAAATTATTCCGGGGTGAAATCGCGAGAAAACGGTGAAATTCGCGTCGAAACGAGCTCGTCATGTCGCAGCTATGAACCCAGTGAATTGGCCA
This sequence comes from Zanthoxylum bungeanum, assembly GCA_019454045.1. NCBI lineage: Eukaryota > Viridiplantae > Streptophyta > Magnoliopsida > Sapindales > Rutaceae > Zanthoxylum > Zanthoxylum bungeanum. The sequence continues at coordinate 76,814 of SKCR01029544.1, read as the reverse complement.
CTGTTCGGGTAGTCCAAGGACTGACCGAACACTTCCCAAGTTACTGGGTTGTCCCGGCTCGACTGTTGGTCAACCGGTTTGACCGTTTGCCCGTTGCATATAGTATTTGTCGAAAAATATTTTCGTAAATAATTCGTCGTGTTTCGAAATATATTATGTTATTAAATGTTAATAAATAATATATTAAACTTTTTTGAGTGAATTAAAAATATTTCATATTATTAATTCTCTCAGAAAATTTAAAAATATTTAAAAACCATTTTTGCCTTCCACAGCGCCCTTCAGCTGCACATACCCCAATAATGTATTGGGAAGACAAAGACCGACACATTATCGTCAAAATAACGAGTTGCACCTAAAGACTTAATTGCACACGAATAACAACGAAGAGAGATGTGAGTATGATTTCGAAAGAAAACATATGGATGCATTGCGTTTTGGAGATTGCTAGTGGCATAACGCGACTACGAGTGGTCGTAATGAGACTTTGAATATCAGTTACGCTGGTAATGGTTGAAATATGTGATTTTAATTTTGGAATAATTTTGGGAACAATGATTGCTTTGAGAAAGTGATATAAGATCGAAGAAGGTCTCGTGAAATGACCTTAAGAGTTGATGTAGCGTTGGCAAGAGTACCTTGGTGGGTTTGAGAACACCTGTGGAATAGAATATCATGACTTTGTGCCTAAGAACAACAAGGTGAATGACCTAGAGTAGTCACGAAGATGGGGTTTCACTTGAGATGGAAACAATATTGTCCCCAAAGTGGTTATCGAAGAAATTGAAAAGCTTATGATAGAGCCAAATGACCTTAAATTGATCGTGAGAATGAGGTAGTTGCTAGTGATGTCAGAGCAGCTATAGTTGTCCCAGAGGGTAACTCATGAGAAATTAGCCCCAATATAGGCTAATTGGTCGTGTGTGTTCATCTTCGAGAGACCCGATTGGCTGCGCCAAGCGTCCTGAGGAGGAGGGGTAGGCATGGAGCCATGGTGAAGAGAACAAGCAGTCTATTCACAACCCAATCAACTGAGATCCTTATCGCTTTGTCTGAATGAAACCCATTCACGTACGCGAGTATGACGTCTCTTATGGAAAAGTTATGAAATCAAAAATGAAAACTCATGCACAAAAGTGTGTATAAAGTAGTGATCGAAATCGGAAGCACTCATGCACAAAAGCTTGTATGGAGTTGCAACTAAAATTAGACACAAAAACTAATACACAATCGCTTTTGTGGAGTTGTTCCACAAATAATGTTGGGATATCATAAAAGCGAAAACTTATGCACAAGTACATAAGTTGAGCCATTATATTAGAAACGAGGACTCGTATACGATAGCGTGTATGATGTTACTCTATTTCGATATCGTGTGCTCAAATCACTACAAAATTTATATAATGTTATCGACTCAGACATATAATCTCATTAATTGACGTATGAATTTTATTGCAATGTCTTTTTCTTATGTTTTGTTTGTAGGAACTGAAAGAGATTAGTGATCAAATGAAGTAAGGAGCTTGTTGGATGGCAGAAGACTCAAGTCTCATTGAAAAGAGTTGCGAAAAAACCGAAGTGACCTGAGTTTCGGAGAATCCGAAGAGACTGAGACGGTGGAAACCAATGGAGAATTCCAAGAAGACCGCCACCGCGTTTCAAGTCGACTTCAACGTCAACATTTCAAGAAAGCTGGACTTCATCAACAAATTTTCGATGGGATGAGTCTCAGAAGCAGCGTGATCAATGTGTAGGGTTGGTAGTCCAAACATGTACGAAGATGCTTTCAGACAAATAAAGCTTTTATTATCTTGGTCATTGTGGGTTGTACTCTTTTTTCCTGTCCGAAAATTATCCCAATTGGGTTTTACCGGTAAGATTTTAACGAGGCAGACACACGATAACATTAACCATCTGGAAGATGAGAGAAGTAGTGTGAAGTATTGTCTTCAACGATGGTGACTTTGAAGATGGAGAAATTCAACCAAGAAGAGAAGTGAAGACCTAAAGTAGAGCTATCAGAGGATTTAAGATTGAAGACCTCCAGATGAATAAAAAAATGAGGACAATATACAGTTTGAACAAGCTCCCAAGCTATACCATCGTCGAGGACGCCGAGAAGTGAAATGGGGGGGGGGGGGGGGGGGGGGGGGGAGAGAATGTCACAGTCTCAGTATCAAGCTAGCAATATTCGTATCAATGTTCTACGACTACTTGTATTTTCACAAGTATTGGAAAGATGCCGTAAGTTTTTTTTTTTTTTTTTTTTTTGCATAACGGTAAAATCACATTTGCTGCTACCCGCTAGCACGTTCTGCCGCTTTATACATGAGCTCATATTTTGAGTAACCAGATCAAGCTCGCCCGGGGTCAAAGTAACTCTCATGGCCATATGTACCCGAGAGATTTTATCTGTGAGATCCCATTCTGAAGTTTTCCGAGAGATTTAGCAACATACTTACTTGCTACTAACCACTAGCCCCGTTTTGCAGCATTGTAAAAGAGCTTATGTTTCGAGGCACCAGATCGAGTTGGGCCGGGGCCACAAGTGAAGTTCATGGTCATATGTAGTGGGGAAATTTCTGTCGTGGAGTCTGATTCCGAAGTTTGCCGATAGATTGATGAAGTGTGCCCACTTTTGGCCTTAACCGTGCACTTTGTCGCAAAATAGGGGTGTTGTAGAAAGCCATCAAGATGACTCGTCCTGAGATGCAATTTGATCCCAAAGTCACTTATATTATGGTTTGTTGACTCGCTGAAAGAGTTCCCGAAAACTCATTGTAATTTAGATTTTAGAGGGGGTGTGGCCACTCAAGCGCTAGGTGTGTATACTGGTGAAACATGTGGAATGTCTTTAAAAGTTCTTTAAAGGGGGAGCCTAGGTGAGTCTTGGGGTGGCCAAGGGGGCATAGGTGAACCATCTCGCCCTAAGATGTTTCTTGTATAATGATGTAATGTAATGATCACGATAGTAATGAAATGTCATATTTGTATATCCGATTATACTATTCATTTCACGGTCCTGATTCAGTGCGGACCCGCATTCGTTATGGGAAAAGTCGGTCCATCACACCATCCATGTGAAATGTGGTCATCTTCATGAATATGGGACCATCGGATCCACAAGGCTCATAGTCAGAAGATCAGAGATTCAAAAACCGTATACGTGGACGGTCTCTAATCAGTCTGCAGCAATAACAAGCAACCCTCCAAAAGTCATTAATTTCAAACTCTTCTTGTTTTATGCACTTTTTGATAGCAACGTTTGAATTTTGATGATTCCGACCGAATTGTTATTTTCCTCGTAGCTTCGTGAGCGCGGGAGTGTGAGATACTGGGACCCTCTCCGTCGCCAGCCACTTGTTATTTAATTCACTTAGTCGGGCCCCCGAGGTTGTTTTCCTGCAGATGACTAGGGTGAGCAACGGTTCCGGGTTTATCCGGAACCGGTTGGAACCGGACCGGTTTTCCGGGTTTGGAACCGGAACCGGTTGTAATCGGGTAGGTTCCGTTCCAAAAATGAAGGAACCGATTTTATCCGGGTAGGTTCCGGTTCCAAAATGATCGGAACCGGAACCGGACCATGGAACCGGTTTCACATCAATAGAGAGTATTTGCTGTGTGGATGGCAACATCACATTTTCGACATAAGTCATTGGATTTGAATTTTCATTGACATGATTAAGCTATTCTAGAGTCATTTACTGGAATTCTTTTTCTAGACATCTTTCCTATGATTACGTGTTTATTATTGTGTTTCATCTGGTTTGTGTTAGCTTAGCGTAATTTTAAAATTTCGAAGAGCAGTCATAGTTTATAATTTTAAACTGTCAACTAATATCTGGTAATTTTAATTTTAACCAGTAGTCTCCTATATGAGATACAATAATAGAGAGTATTATTATCCCAACTCTAAAATATAAGTAAGAATAATCATCATTAGGACCAGATAAGTGAATACTCAAGAGAGCAAGTGTAGTTTGGTCCCCGTTTGGTCCTATGGACTCGTATTGGAATGTAGTTTTCATTAAAATATTTTAAAATAGGGTAATTCGGAATCGGACCGGAACCGGACCGGAACCAGATTGGAACCGAATAATAGGGTACCCTGTTTAATTGGGTAGGTTCCGGTTCCACTTAGTGCGGAACCGAATTTTTCCGGATAGGTTCCGGTTCCATGCGGAACCGGAACCGAAACCGTTTTGCTCACCCCTACAGATGACAACGTGGACCACATGTTATTGACAGCTTACGATTCCAATCATTGTTGTGTTGTTTTGTAAGAAAGTTTAAATCAATTTTTTATTTAATTTTTTTTTTTTTTTTGAAATTTGAATGAGATGGTGAATTTTTTTTTTTTTTTTTTTAAAAAAAAGAGAAAAAAATGGATTTCACAATTAGGTTCGGGCATGCAGGGTTTAGACCAGCTCTTAAAAAAGATTGGAGCTACGACCTTTAATTATGAGACTATTTAGTTAAAAGTCGGATAAAAATTTTTAAAATAAAAACTAAGGTCGGATAGTTTATTAGATATAATTAAAAAATATATATATATATATATATATATTATATATATATATATATATATATGTTTGTAAAATTATTTATTTGTAGTTTAGAATTATTTATTTTTAGTAATGTTTAATGTACTAGTGTGATGTTTTATGATTTATTTTATTTTTTAAGTTTGTTTAAGTTGTATTAGTAATACTTGTTACTTTCTTAGTTTTTTTTAATATTTTTTATTATTTTTTTATTTAGAACTTATAATATATTTACAATGTGTAAACTTTTGAAAAATTCATTTTATAGTGATGTTATGTCGATTTTTTTTAAAATACTATTATTTAATTAATAATTTTTTAAAAATTTAGAGCTGGACTTGGCCCTAGTCCGGCCCCATATCAAGCGGACTAGGATCGGGTCCGGCCCTCTCATAAATGAACATGACTTTTAAATGTTTGGATTTTAATATATTTTATGGATTAGAGCCAAGGATGGTCAAAGTCGATTCGGCCCGACCCTAGCTTTGATAAACCCGGCCCGAGCCTGATGAATTTTTTTAAGCCCAGCCCGTCTCCGGCTTGGCCTCGGGCTTTATCTTGCCAGATTTTTTTAATAATAAAAAACTTATATATATATATAATTTATTAAATAAATATAAAATATAAATATAATATTTTTTAAGCCCGGATCGAGCCGGGCCCGGATTTATTGTGTTGAGCCCGGCTCGGTCCCTCATATTATGAGGCCCGACCCGAGATTTTTTTATCTCGGACGGGCCGGATCAGACCCAGATTTTTTTTCCATGCTTAATTGCCAATCCCAATTATAAATCTTTAGGATGGATCCAATCCATCGTTGATCGTACATATTTTCAAATAAAATTACATAAAAAGATAAAGATAAATTTAATTAACATGAAACATATTTTTTGGAAAATAATTTATTAATTTAAAAGTTTGGGCAAGTAACTAAAAAAGCCCAGTGAAATAAAAAAAGTTGTTTTTAGTCCATATAGTATAAATGAGAGAAGTGAGAGGATCAAATTCCTAATTCCAAAGCGTAGCTATAAAATCATTTGTTTTTTGTTTAAATTTTTAATTTAAATATTAAATATTTTTCAAAATATAAAATGTTTTATGAAATAGATGTTATATATTGATATACAAATCATAAGTTTTGAAATAAGTATAATTATCGATATTTTTCATCAGAACAAAATTAGAACTAAGCTCAATGAAATGTGAATAAACTCTTACGAATGTGATGGACCGATTTTACTATTTTTTAGTTGAAACATTTAACCATAGTATTCATGAGAAAGCTTATGTTTTATATATCAATAAGATATAATTTTTATGAATAAATATTTTGATTTTTTTTTATTAAAATTTGAGGCAAGACAAAAATACACATGACACATTAAATAAATTAAATTTTTATGCATTAAAAACCAAATCCACTTTATCAGACTCTAAGGAGAGTGTAGGCGGGGTGTACTTCTTCTAAAAGTTTAGGGTAGAAGGGGTTTATCTGTTCCGTTTAAATCTAGATCATGTGATTTGGTGACGGAATTTCAAAAAAAATATACAAATTTATTGGTGGATAGATCCGGATCACCCATATTGGGTCAATCCGAACCCGGTCCGACTTCAAGGGAAGTTAAAATTTCTCTTGATGATTATCACACATGATAAACTTCTCATGCAACCACCCTTTGGCTTCCTATGAAAGGAAGCCAAAAGTGACAACAAAAAGATGATGAAGTTGTAGACTTCAATCTACGGAATCTATGTAAAACAAGTAAGTTTTTATGCTATGATTATTATAAGATTTAGTTCATTTAATATGTGATCAGATTAGTGACTAATAATACATGTTAGGTTTTGTTTTCTTGGGATTTTGATGATTTTGAATATGGATTTATCCAATACATGCATGTGATGTTTTTTTTTTCTTAATATTGATATAAGTATATCCATGTATTCTTGATAATTTTCAAAAACATTACTCATCATGGAAAAAAAAATGAAGAAATTGAAAACTTTTTTCATTTTTCCAGAATGATTTCGTTCAATTTTAGGCCTTGATATCTTACTATACAAAATTACTATTAACATGTTCTAAGATGTTTTGAAAACTATGACATTTGATCTTTAATTCGGTATATCATTTGTGTAATGTGAATTAAAATTGAGTTAGATATGGACCCTAAAAATTGGCTAGTCGAATCTAATTTTACCCGGAAAATTATTCCCATATGTTAGAAATGACATGACATCCATATTCTTTAGTTTCGGACGATATGCCATCCAACTTTAGTGGCTAAATCAGTGCAAATCATAACTATATCCTGAAAATATCACCAGTATCGTAGCATGGGGCGTGAAACCTACTTAACGAGACCTAGCATCGTGTAATGTCCTGAGACGCTAAACATGAGTGAACCCGAGAAGCTATATATGAGGGGACGATACTCTATTGGTGATTTGAAAATATTTTATTACCTATTCTTGTAAATCATTTTTCTGAAAAGCTACATGTAAGATCATGAAATACGTAAACTGAGATCTCATGTCATGAAAACATAAACCGTACTCAACACTTAGAAAATGTAAAGTACAACAACTTGAAAATTGAGAACATGACATGAAAACCTGAAAATATGATACATAAGCTAAAACATAAACTATTGACTTGAAATTACATACGTCTTGTTAGAGGTGGCCATCGGTCTGGTTCGGAACCGAATCGGCTGGTTCCCGATTCCACAAGTGTGGAACCGAAACCGAAACCGAACCGAACGGTTCTGGTTCGGTTCCATTCTGATTTTTTAAAATTTAGTAATTAATTTTAAAAAAATTAAAACGATTCCACCATAGAACCGCTGGAATCAAACGGTTCCAACGATTCCGGTTCTAGCGGTTCTTTTCATTTCGGTTGGGGTGAACCCTAACCGAACTGAAAAATTTCAGTTCCTGTTTCGATTTAGGAACCAGAATCGTTTGGATCCGGAACCGTCCGGTTCCGAACCGGAACCGTGGCCACCTATACGTCTTGTATTGAAAATTGAGAACATGGACTACAACTGAAACATAAAATGTATTCATGGATCATGAAAACGTGAGTAGCCATTGCATTTTTGCACCCCGATGGTGAGTCTCTTATGAGGACATATCTGAAGAGTTTAGGGAAGTTGTAGGGCCTAATGCCGGAAAGAAAAGAAATCCCAAAAAAACCCAAAACGCTGGAGCTCCGGCCAAACATCATCTATATCCGGCTGGATATAGACAATAATGTCCGGTCGAAACTTCTTAAAGTCTGGCCGGACATGTATCGGATTTCCAGAATAACAGAAACACTCAATCTTCTAAACAGGTTTCCCTTTTAATTGGTTTCCATAAACATAGAACCTTCTTTCTCAATCAGTTTCCCAAATAATCTAATTCCTTAATAATTATTTTCCTTATCAAATGGATTCTTTCCCTAATTACCATAACCTTAACACTATAAAAGAACTCAAGTTCTTCACAAGAAGAAAGTTTTTTGATTCAATAGATAAAAAAATAGAGAGCAAAAAACAAATAACATTCGTAGAGACCAGTCACGCAGTAAACTATACTAAACTATAAAACACATACAACAACCTTGTGAATCTTTCCAGCAAGAGATCTAACAACGAACTAGACCTTCATCAGTGTTCTAAAATCCGAGTAATGCTTGAGGTACGACTTGAGGGGCCATAAAACTTAAACTCAATATCTAAAATCTATTATTTTGGTGACGCCGCATATCCGACCGGACATTCTGTATATCCGGACGGACATGAAATTGTCACACAGAAAATTTAGTTGTAAATATGGCTACATCCGGCTGCGTATATTTGCTTCCCTGTGGTATATAGGATGAAAACTCGGATATAAATTTTGTAGCCGATTCTGAATGAGTGGTAGTATGGTTTTTACTTGGGATACAACTCCACGTACCACTTGGAAATAGTTACGCGTGTCTTTTTCATTGCTTTATCATTATTATTACTGTTGTGTGATAGTCTTATCATTATAGTTCCATTATTATCTTACAATGCATGATTCTGTGTCTTATGGTTACCAGTTTTAAGCAAGTTATGTCTGTTATTATATATTGTCATATATTGTGTTTCTGACTTATGCAATATATTAGGCCAAACGTCCATCAACTCCAGTCAGACATTAATTGTAGAAAAAAATTTTATTCGAAGCCAGGCCGGAAAGATAGGTTTAATTTCCATTTTATTATTGCTTTGATAATTTCTGGATATTTTGTAATTCTATAATTTATCCTCCTATCGTTTTTATATTATTGCGCCGTGTATGTTATATAAACTTTATTGTATGTGATGGCATTATAAGACATGTGGATCATCTCTTCGAACCTGGATATTATACTGACATAAGTAAGAGACCATTATGAACCCAAACGGGTATAAGGTCGACCTTGTGAGGGGTGTAGTGCAGCCTTAAATCATTCTCAGTGTCTTATACTGGGTGAAAACTCTTTTATTCTCCGGTTAGTCCCTATTGGGCTATCCGTACTCTCTACGAGCTGCGAGCCCAATAATATTGTGGTCGCCGACGTCATAGGCATAACAATAAACTCTACTTCGCTCCTACAATATGAAAACATAAATATAACTGCAAACATACGACATGGAAACATAACCTGAAAAACATAATTGTAGCATGTGAAGTACACGTAAATAGAAAACATGTCTGGAAACATATATACATGACATGGAAATATGAAACGTGAAACATAACTTATAAACATATAGCATGTATGCATCGATTGAACATGTAACTGGAAAAGTAAATACCTAATTGGAAGTCATAGAACATAAAACGTAACCGATAATAAAAAAACTGAAAACATAATTTATATACGAAATAACGTAGTGAACATAAAAAATATAAGATAACGTTCACTCACATAACCGAAGTCCAAGCGCTTGTGTGCTCCCGTAATTTAAGTGCAACTGATAGGATCTTCCTGCGCGAAATCTATGAAACACGTGTTCAACTACGATTAGTGTACTTGATCATGAAATCCTAAACATGGACGTGATTGACGAAATGCATGTACTCGTGCTGACGTGATAGCTTAAGACATTTTTTCTAATTTTCTAAGCTATCTATAACTTACGAACCTAGCATGTGCATAAATGACATATAGTCCCAAACTATCTTAACCATGCAACATGAAATGAATATCATTATGCATATTCTTCTATCACATATTAACCATCTCACAACACAATCACCAATATGAAAACAAATGTCATATATTTCAGTAATATCCTTATAGAGAGAATAAAAGATATCTTGTTTGAATTTCGATAATAGTTCCATGATGTCCCTACATCTAACATGAAAGGAAATGCTTAAGATAACTGTATGACACAGAAATCGGCGATGCTGTTCCAGGCTCGCGGCCGGGTCGGGAGTTCGGAGTAGCCCGCGGGGGACTAAACCGGAGAATAATGGAGTCGCCACCCAGCGTGAACTGGGAAATGATTTAAGGCCGCACTCACCCATCGCAAGGGAAGACCTCAAACCGTTGGGTTCGGAATGGTCTCTTACTTATGTCACTTGTAATGAACGGATTTATGCAATAACCTAACCAAGTCTACGCAACATACACATGCAAGAATAACCTACATCTAAGTTTGCATACAACATATATCTAAGTTTGCATGCATAAAAGTAAGTCGAAATAATGGCAAGCACACAATCTCATGAACACATTAAATTGATAAATGCAGAAATATAAATGAATAATTGTCTAAGCATAATCATTGAAGAGATATCATTAAGTGCCTAATACGAAATAGATAACTAAATCATGCATGGAAAGAACGTGCTATTTCTAATAAACAATGGATAAACACAAGATTAGACAAAACGAAATATGTGCGTTTCTCAAGTAGTACGTGGAGTTGTATCCCAAGTTTAGACCGCAATACCGTCCATTCAGATTCGGCTACGGAATTTACGTCTGAGTTTCCATCCGATATACCACGAGAGATAGCACAAAATCATTCATCCAATAACATACATAAACCAACAATACGCATGCGGAGAAATACTAATAAATAATTAAAAAATAAACGAGTATAAATAAAAAGGTGCCATCAGGTTACCTTTTAAGTCGCCTATTGGAAGTGCGTTACGCGGCCGTCGGAAGGGTTAATGCTTCGCAATTCCTCCGGTTCACTGGTTCAATATTTTGCTTTGTTGCTTCACTGTTTTTGAGCTGCTGTTTTCTCTATTTTTGCTGCTGTTTCTGGTCGTTATTTTTGGTTACTGTTTGCGATAATTTGGGGCTATTTTGGGGATTGTTTTCGACTATTTTGGGGACTGTTTTGGTTGTAGTTTTTTCAGTGATTTATGGGACTGTTCTGGAGACTGTTTTCGGTGGTTTTGGGGGACTGTTTAGGACTGTATTTTGTTGATGTTTGGCGTGAATTAGAGGGGCTGTTTATGGGTGTGTATTTGGTGCTGGTTAGGGGGTAAATTTCGGTGATTCAGTGGGGGTTTTTTTGCTGTTTGTGTGCGTCGGTCAGAGGCTGTACGTGAATGAGCATGCATACAAATTCAATTAGGTTAAATTGGGGCATGCAATGTGCGCATGCATCAAAGGAACATCACATGAAGAATAGGGGCAGCTGCCGTGTGTTAGAAAAAGAGAGCAGCAGGCGCATGAAAGAGAATTTGGACAAGAAAGAAAAGCTGCTGTGGTTTGTGTGTGCCGTGTGTTGGTGGGCTGGAGAGAGAACGTGAAGTGTAGAGAAAAGGGGCGTGAAATGAAGAGAGAATCTAGGGTTTTGGGTGTTGTTTTTGGGAGAGATAATAGTGGGTGGCCGTGAGCTTGTGAGTGGGTTTATTATTTGTTGAGGGCGAATCTATGTGTTGAATATGAGAGAGAGAGCCGAAAGCTTTAAGTTTTTTTTTTTGTTGTTGTGAGGTTGCCGTGAATGAGCTCTAGGGTCTTAAGGTTTGGCTTATTCTCTTTTTTATAGGAGAGGGTTATGGTTGTTCTCATTCGGGTAGGAAAGAGATCATGTAATTATGAGAGGTATCTCTAATTAGTGTGTCATAAGGAAGGGATCTGTTTAATTAGAAAAGTGATTGTTTTAGTTTAGGAAAGAGATTTATGGGATTTGATTTGATTTGATTTCTTTAATTTGGAATGTGATTTATTTAATTTAGGAATGAGGATTTGATTTGATTTGATTTGTTTTAATTTAATTGGATGTGATTTAATTTAGACATGTGTTTTAAATGTTTTAATTATGTGGGCTTGGGTGTGTGGCTTGGCATGGGTTGCCGGGTTTTGGGCCAAGGATGAATTTAAAAACAGAGATCCAACGAGCGAACCCGAAGCTAAGCAAACGAATTAAGTCTAACAAGGTATTGATTTCTGAATTTTCCCTTCTGACTTCTGTTTCCCGCGACTTCGTAACTTATTGGGTAGTGCCTCCATATGAGGCTCATCATTGGGACTTATATGCAAAAATGCAGTGCCTACAATAACATCATAATCCAATTTCTTACAAAATTTCCCACATCAACACCAACTCATGGCCACACACAACACACACCCACCATTAACACGTGGCCACACACATACACTATTATTATCACCACATTAGGCACTAATCTCATGCCTATAACATTACCAAATCACAAAGAAAATGATCCCCCTTCAACACCCTTAGGTTCAGCCAAGTGAACCAGTACAAGCTTATAGATTCCAAACAATTTAGCACATATTTCATATAATAATCATCAACATCCATTTTATCATCACCAATAACACATAACCAAGTCTTTATACCTATATATATATATATATATATATATATATATATATATATATATATATATATAATACACCATTTCGTCATTTGCATATATATATATATATATATATATAACACCCATTTCGTCATTTGCACACCCATTTCTATTTTTGAGAAATTTAATCAAATTCATGCATATTTCATAACACAACATCCATTCATGCATAGATAATTATTTTAGTATTCATAAACATGCAAAGAAATCAAATTCAAATTTGGGTTTTCCATGGATTCAAAAGGGAAACATGCAAAATTTACACTAAAATACAAAGAAATCAGTAACTTAAAGGATGATAAGTTTACTTATTTGATTCACATCATAAATTAAAAAGAAAATGAGACCAAATTCTTTGACCCACCAAGGCTTGACATGAAGAACAAAATGAAAAAGAGGGCTGATTTATTTTTTTTTATTTCTCATGAGTTCATGGAAATGAGTTAAAGAAGGAAAAGAAATAGTAAAAATGAACAAGGGCCACAAATGAGTACTTTTGTTTATTAAAATAATAATACACATATGTAAAATGTTAAAAATGATATTAAACTCATAATAGTGCAGGCCCACTGGAAAAATACATGATTTTGACTTATTTATGTTCAAACTTTGGAAAAATATTTAACATAAATATTGTAGATCCTTGTCTAAGCTTTTCGAAGGTACCAAAATCACTAAAAATAGACATATGTAGTCCAAGTTATGACTAAAATACTAAAGGCTGTCCAGAAGTTATTATGACAGAAAAATACCGAAACTGAAAAAAATTTCCCGAGCCTCCGGGTGGAATTTATAGGGTGTTTAACCCACTAAAAAATATTTATAAGTATGATGACATATCGAGCATGAGAAATTAACAACACTGGACATGTCGTAAATACTGAGGGTGTTATATTTATGATATTGTTGCCAATGTGACTTTGTATTTTCATTACATTGATTTTTATTATATTTGTTACATAAAAATCATGGTTAGACATTCAAAAACTGGAAGAAGGGTTATGACATCTGAACATAGAGAAAGAATAAAAGATACGTTTTTTGAATTGGATAGATATCGGATGAGTGAAAACAATGATATGATCTCTTATATCATCAAATTCAATAACACGTTACATGAGTCAATTTGGGAAGGTAATTAGATATGGTAGCCTAATAGACTCAGATTGCTAAGTAACACTCTCCCCGAGATATGACAAATACAACTTGCTTATATTTAAGAATTAGTAATGCAAACAGAAAAACTAAGTTTTTAGTGTAATATCGCTATTGAGAGGTTTGCAATTGAGTATATAAGGCATAAAGTAAAAAGTACAACAATTCATTTGATGTCCCGAAGTTATCGTCATGATCCTAGATTTGCTATAGGATTTACATGGCTGCCCAAGATCAATTATGAGTTATCCCAAGTGTTTAAGAATTCGTATCTGAAGACATAAATCACTTGGCACATGATGCTGGTGAAATCCTTAGTATTAGATACTAGTTCTTATAAAATTATTTATCATTTTCTTTTATCATTATAAATATAACGTTGTGGTTTATTTTTTTTTATTGAGTGTGTTATTTTTCTTTTTGTTCTTTAATTTTAATAATTGAATTACATTTTGAAGTACATATTCTTATGATTGTTTAGTGATAAAAGATATAGAATTCAAATTTATTTAAGTAATTTTTATCATATAAATTTACATGATATATTATGTTAATAGATATTTCACTTTGGGAACTTAAATGATGATTGGAGATGTAGTGACTTTTTGATTTTAAACTCAGTATGAAATTTTATTGAATATGATATAAATCATGATAAATTATTTACATGTAAAGTCAAAGTATTGATAGTTGTGCATGAATGTCCGTAGGAAATTTTTTGTTTTGACATGGTTCATGGAAGAATAATATCGCCGAACTAAACAAGGGTGAGAAACTGAATGGCGACAATTTTAAAATTTGGAGTATGAAAATCCAATATGTACTAGAAGAACAAGAGACTCTTGAGGCCCTGAAAATCAGTGGATGAACCTGAAAAGGCACCACAGCCCAACATAGATGAGGTCATGAGGCTTATGAGGCCTTAAAAAAGAAGAACTTCATTGCTCGCATCGCATTGCTACGCAGTATGGAAAATGATATCATAAAAGACTTTAGGAAGTTAGACCTGGCCAAGGATATGTGGTCCATATTGGGCGAGAAGTTTGGTAGTATGTCAATAACTAAACTTAGGTCACTTTCGATCAAGTTCGACACCTATAAGATGTTGGGTTTTTATCAGGGCGGCGCAGCGGAAGAAGCGCGGTTCGGGTGAAATCGTAGTTTAAAATTTTTAAATTTACGAATAAATTATTCAATATCCAATATTAATATTTCATTCATATCTCACATAAACTTATTTATTCGATATCATATAACGACATAAATAATATAGTAACTCCGCGAAATTTTTACGAAAACGTTTTTCAATAAAATAGCATAAAGCGCGTTTCCGACCGAACCGACCAATGCATATGGGGACTGCCCATGTAAGCCCCAAAAATATTTGGACAGTTCGTGGTACTGTCCGAACAGTGACCAGTTCACTGTTTGGGCAGCCGTTACCCACTAATGTTGTTTTTCACCGTTTTCGTGTAATTTCACTCCGAAATAATTTCCGGTAATTATTTTTCTTTTGAAATTAAAATAAAATTATTTATTTTAATAACTCAATACTTAAAAACTGAATTTTTTCCCAAGAAATCATATTTCTTGAAAATTACCGTTTGACCCCTAAACTTTACATTTTGTTCATTTTAGTCCTCAAATTGTCAAATATAATTTTGGATGATTCCAAATCAGTTCTAAAATGATTTTCAACATGTCCAACACATCAAAATAGAAATTACAATAAAACCCCACAAAAAGATAAAATTACCGAGATCCCCTTAAAGTTTTCCAATTTTATAATTTAGTCCAATCTTGTTCAAAACAAGTCAAGATCAAATCCAATCAATCCAAAATTTAATATGCATTATATACACATCATAATATATCACATATATGAAAATCCCCAAATTTGGAAAGGTTAAGAACCCTAATTTTATAATTTCTTCAAATTGACACAATAAACCAAATTAAACAAATTCAATACTTTAATCAAATCTTTACCACACCAAACAAGTCTCACCACCATGAAACAACTCAATAACAATTCTAGGTCATCAATGAGTGGCTTAGAAACTCTAGAATGGCAACTTAATTACTAATTAATCATAATAAGCTTAAGAACTCATTTCAAGCCTATTTATAAATCATACATGCAAACACCTTTAAAATAAGTTCCCAACCATTTTAATTACAAACTAAAAGAGTAGAGACATCATTTTAACAACACAAATTGAAGCCCAGAATAATAGAAATAATTTCCAAGTTGAAGTGTGTTGAGAAATACTTAAAAATTTCCAAAAATGCTTAAGTTTTCCTTTCTCCTTCAACTTTGCTCTCAACTCACTTTTGTAATTCTTTTGGTAACTTGCACTTATGAAAAATAAAAATGTAACAAAGCTTTTATATTTTCCTTGTGATTGTCGTGAATCACCAAGAAAAAAAATAAAATAATTTTTTCAACTTTTGTTTGAATATCATTAAAGCCAAGTTACTTGTTCCAATTGATCACTATAACCATTAAAGTAATTCAACAAGTGAACCAACCAAATCATGCCATTTCCTAACTATAATCATGACAAAAGATATTTATATTTCAATTAATTTAATTACTTAACAATTAAATATTGAAATAATTAAATACAAAAATCTTAAATATATGTATTATATTTACATTAAATATCTCAAATACAAATATTAATGATATATGCCAAATATCATAATTGGACAATTAATTAATGTGTATTTAATAATATCAAATATTAAATACAAATACACATTAATTAGGAAATGACCATTAGGTCCATTCACATGTATTTTTTGTTTAATCGTTAAACGAAAAGTTGTCCTAGTGCTCTATGAGTTTATTTCATTAGTGAGACTCTCTAGATTCAGGCATATCCGTCACGAAATCAAATTTATTGTCCATAATTTACCTACCCGTAAATTATGACGACCACTGATAAACTCACTGAATCATACAGGTCGAGGTCATTGCATACGTTTAATCCCTCTGTCACAGGTATCCGGATTATCCCAGAGATATAGATATAAACATCAAATCTCTACAGGTGTAATCCTGTCGACGTATCTATTAGTAATCTTCTAAATAAAACTCGAAACTTACTTCCGAAGTATACCACGACCATGGATTTAAAAGATTGCTAATCATATAATGGACACCTATGCCCTGTACACAGGACTGACAGATCCTATCTTGATACACACAAGATATCATGAGCATGAGTCCACACCCAACGAATAGGCGGGGGTCTGATATTAATAGATCGGTGACGTGACTGCCATCTAAGTGTGGAGGATAGCTCATATATCCACAGTGGTATCTGAAGTCAAAGAATCACTATGCTACTCACCCGAGAAGATTCCTATTGACGATGATGTACCATCTATTAGGTCATCTTTGGTGAGTGTTCAGTGTTTATCAAATAAACACGTACATGTCTATACGAGTCTCCCGAGACTTATGGTTCATTGGGATAAACCATCAGACCAAATCATGATATACGACATGTACTGGTCTCAGCAGATTTTACTAACCGACCTATGTCAGTAAATCTTGGCCAGGAACTTTATTTGATAATATATATCTAGTAGTGACACTTCCCAATGTCAATTACAAGCTATGTTGTAATTTTGCACTATATTATATATTATCGGGTCTTTGTCTAATATATATATATATATATATATATATATATATATATATATATATATATATATATATATATATATATATATCACTAAACATGATTTAGATTCAATCTAATGAATTAGATCGAATATATATAATAAAAAATAAGAGGTGCAACCATAAATAAGTAATATTATGGAAAAAGATATTGTTCGTATTCATGAATCAGACATAAATACGATTTGGATTGGCGCTCTGAGCACCAACCCTAAAAATTTCTCCCACTTGCTCTAGTGCGAATCCACAGTATCATATATACATCTTAATGTATATCACATACGCATGGCCCTCAAGAACTCACCTAGCGCTCAAAAGGTAGGCAATAACAAGTAATCCTGCTGTGACATATTGAGTTTGTCAAACAAATCCAATTGTTTCCCTTAGTCAGCATCATTCATATTTTTGTAGAAACTAAGTTCTACATCAATATGACTCAGATGCCACATCAATATTGTGCTACAGCTACTGACTTGTCCAAGTATTTGTGGATCAAATCCAAATTACTATGCAGACAACCGCAAACACAGCACCAATACCAAACTTCTAATCTACAAGGTCACTATGAAACTCCATAAGTCGATACTTCATAAATTGCAACTAACTCCACTCTTATAGTGGAACCATCAGTGACACTCCCACTGCATCTTTTCTGACTCTTCATGACGTTGACTGTCTAACGTCATAATTAGACTCAATACTAATCTGACCCTAATGATTACAGACTATATGCTCTATGAATAAGAAACTCGTTCTTAATATCTCAAAGATCACAAAGAACATGTTTCAAGACCCATCATATGGTTTACATGGTATCAAAATAACTCGTAACAATTACGATTAAATTTATATCTTCAATCGCAAATAAATAAAGTATTCATTATGTCTTCATCACGTGATACATAAGATTGATTAGACATTCTAATTAAAATCTCTTTCGAAATATGAATACTATACATAAGACACACTCTAACTGTCAAACAGTTATACTAACTTTCATACATATAGTATTGTTGTGTCCTTCATTAGATCATATCTAATTACGACTAATAGGAGTATCTCACAAATCTCTTGATATAAAACTTTATATCGAATATAACAGAGACAACTCTCATTGTTTTCACGGAGTAAATAAGACACAGGTAAACTTTTTACCTCATAGACATCTCATTATTACTTTAATAATGATAATGTCATTATGATGCAAAACACTAGAAATAAATTTATACACTCCCACTAACCCTTCTTTCTCATATGTATTCTCTATGCTTTGATAAAATCAGACAATCTGACTGATATCAAAATTAGAAAACATAAATTTCCAGAAAGCTCATTCGAGTCTACAATAAGCTCTATAAGCTAATATTCAAACTTGTAATCTTAGTAGAATACAAACTCTAAGGCCATTCCAAAACAAACTTTACAAACTAAAAAAACACAATGGATCACTTATCTGAAGAAATCATTCAAAAATGCCACTTTATATTTCTAGCTAAAATATACAGTTTAATATTAACATTAACCAACAAATCTTTAATTGTTCAATTAGTACGGCTAGAGACAAGTTTCCTCAAAATCTACAGTAGATTGCTAAGTATAACTATTCTCACTGTCATACTATAAAGGTCAAACCTTTAATAAACTCACTTTGCATTTGCTGCATAAACCATTTCCATATTTTATGAATGTTTTATAATGAAAGCTCAATCAAGTTCCAAACTTGATCATAGTAAGCTATGAACAATCTTAGATATATGGTTTAATGCTAATTTCCGGAATCGATATCAAATATTGTTCCCACTATAAGTTATAGGATAACTTTCTTCGATAAGAAAACAACAGAACCGTTAAGTATCAAATACTTTGCAAATGATTCTGACATCATATTGCACTTATATGAAAGCAATTAAATGGTATTTTCATCTTATTAATTATGTAGTTCCATTTATAGTTTATCACTCTCACATTTGACTTCAATAAGTCAAGTCTTTTCTACAAAGGTCAACATCTGATGTTACTTACTAAGTAATAAAAATAATTTTATTACTCGGGATTATAGAAAAGATTTCTATCAGATAAAATATATATTCTGTTAAATAGAATAAATGATAATCTTATACTCGTACCTCCAAGGCGCAAGTACTATCGATTATATAACCATTATACAAAAGAAAGATTCAAATCTCAAACATTTCAAAATTCGATTTTTCTACTTGTACATATCATATACGTAACTATAGAAACTAATGAAACATTAATTAAAATGATGAATTAATGTTACTGGAGCATATCCCCAACAATATTGAAACTAATTCGACAACACTCAATATCAAACGAATCAAATCATATATAAGATTCGATTATTCTCACTTACCAATTCCATCAATATGGAATCGTGGAAGAATTATATTGAGTAAGAATCATATTCATTCAATAACCTTAGAACTAATTACCTTAAATTCATATGTTTGATCATATCAAACATCTTTGAACAATTTAAAGACACACAATGAATTTTAAAGATACAATTTTCAAAACTTTAGATTGAATATCTTTAAACTAATCAAAATATTCTATCTGTATTTCATCAGAAACACGTAACTAAGTCACTACGATTCATTGACTAAGTTACGAAGTAAAGAAAACTATTTTAAGCAATTTGCAACTCAATAAAGTACATACATCCAATGTATCAGTTTAATAAATTTTCTGGTCCAATGACAATCATTGGTTAAATGAGATTTAATCACCTGCCCGAATACAATATTCATTAAATGGATAAGGATATATGGTTTGATCTCGTATCAGACCATCCTTTACCATATGGAATAAGCATCTAATACTTAAGTGATTAAATCTCATAAAATAGTGTTCTAAGTTATTTAATTAACCGAATTTTTTCTTAATGTTTATATATTTGTCAATGACAATAATAGTCATTTTAAAATATGTGACAACTGTTTACAGAGAACAAGTAACTATTCAATAGTCGCATGTTCTGATATCAAATATCGAAACAATCATTCAATAATATTTTAAATAACTAGACGGGATATCTCATATCCAATACCTATAGTTGTCATATTGAGAAAATTGATATTTTCTATACACAACTATACACATCTTCTTTCTTTAGCATTATTATTTACCTTCAACTATTTACAACATTTAGAAATAATTGAAAAGAAAATAATGTCTACACGTGAAAGCCAAGAAACGTCATTATCAGATAAACAAATACCTAATGGGGTTTTCTTAATGCCAGTGAAGAATCTCAAGACATGAACAAATTCATGTCAATCTTTACAGCATAAGAAACTATTCAGTCTAGTGTAGACGCTGGTTTTCTCTTGAGGTCCACAATCGAGATTTCGTAGGTTGAGGGAACTAGCGATCCTACCAAACAAAGATAGAGTGAGTGTGAGTACTGCCCATCGGTGTGGTGGGTTCCGAAGGCACTCCGACGCTCAAGTCAGTAATGGGAATGAGTTATAAATTTCGTAGGAGGAGGAGCAAGGTTAGAGATTACCTTGATCCTCGTGAGTTGTCATGAGGGCGGTAGGTAGGGGATTCTGAGAGCTCTGGAGAGAATATTATTAAGCTGTGAGTTGTAGTACTTGAGTGTCCTTCTCTCATAGACTTCTTCTCTTATATATACACACTCGAGAAACATGTGTACTTATTATGGGGATCGTGCTATTGTCTAGAAATGATGAATTGGGCCCTCGGTAATCACGGTTGTGGGGATGGACTTGGAGATATCCAAAAGTATACAAATATGCCATAACAAGGCGTACCCTTCCTCGATGAAAGCCAGTGTGGATATCAGACTCATTTATTTGGCATATTCTGATCATGTTTGGACCTTCTAAGCCCATAAAGATTTTCATATAAGTTGGCCCGTTATCATTTTAAAGCGTTTAATCAGATTATCGCGAGGTGCAAACTTGTCCCAGTTGAAAAGGCCCAACAGGTTTACACTTTTGCGATAAGGTGGCTAAATAACTTCAAATGATAGGGGGCCCAAACACAAGGTGGCCCATCGTCATTTTGAAAACTTTTGGCCCAATTACCATAAGATGCAAACTTATCCCAGTTTAAGTGGCCCAACAAGTTCGTATCTTATGACGAGAGGTCCAAATGGATCCAATTGATAATGGTCCCAAACACAAGCATATGGGTAGCTTCTATATGACATATAACTATGGTTCATATGTGGTCTTATAAGGGTATGGATAAAGGCTCCCGTCGGTGAAGGGTTGCTCACAACTAGGTATCCCCACTCAAGGGTTCGAGCGACCAAGTGAGCGCGCTTTTTTATACCCTAGGGTACGTGCCAACGAGTGATGGTCATCACATAACGAGGCTCATCATTGGACTTATACAAAAATGAAGTGCTAATTTTGGAGGTTTTCTTTCATTCCGGCATTCGTTTCTCGTAACTTATGTAACTTTTCAGGTAGTGCCTCCATACGAGGCTCATCATTGGACTTATGTAAAAATGCAGTGTCTACATCGTGAAAGCCGCACTGGAGATAACTTCGACTGAGTTGGAAGCCTATAAATAAAATATTGAAGTTTTGGAAGAGCATAAGGCTGAGTTACTGGATAGGCTGGAAGGAGTGGCGATTGAGGCTATCATAAAAGATTTGAGCCTCCTCATAAAGGAATACTTATTTGGAGAGCACAGCTCCTGGAATCCTAAGAAATTGATAACACTAGGTGAAAGGCTGGAAGCTGGGCTTTCTTTGTCAATTGAGAACATCGAGGTCGAATGAGGGCAAGCGGTTAGTTCCAAATAAGTCGGTGCCGAAAACAACAAATGAGTTGTTGTCGAGACGATTGAGAAGGCTCTGATGGCAGATGATCCAATAGAAAATGTTACCGAGGTCACTATGGAAGAATCTAGACCCAAGCAGCCTATGGAGACTGACCATCTCTCTCATCTGGTTGATTCAGTCGAGCCTGTAGAAAGGCAAGAAGATTGATGTAGCTTCGTCTTTCTGATTTTTGTAATATTGGCTCTGGCCTTTTTATAAAGACAATATTTTCTTTTGTATATAAATTCCAATTTTCGTTTGGAGGAAGTTACATATCTTTTCTATCATCTGAATGAAATCGAATTGTTAATAACTCGTTTAATTAAGAATCAAACTTAACAAAATTACATAAAAAGAAACAATTAAAACAAAAATCAAATGATTTGATCGCCCCTTAGTGGTAGGACAATAATTTGTCGAGTGACTCATAAGCCTTCAAACGTGATTATCTGTAGAACTTCTTGAGGTGAATGACATTCCAACTATTATGGATATGCCGACCATCTCCCATTTTTAGTTTGTAGACTCTGTGACCTATAACTTTCGTGATGATATATGGACCTTCCCATGTAGGGCCGAGTTTCCCATCCTTAACTTCCTTATTATTTTGAGAGACTTTCCGTATGACCCAATCTCCTTCTTTGAAAGTTATACTCCTCATATTTTTATCAAAGTGTTTAGATATCCTCTGTCGGTAAGCTGCAAGTCGTATGTATGTGTTCTCCCTAAGTTTATTGATGGTGTCGAGACTGTTGTTCAAGAGTTGCCTGTTCGTATTCTTGTCAACCCATTGATATCATGGCGAATGGACGTTATAGTCGGTTGGAATGACCGCCTCGGCGCCAAAGGTTATGGAGAATGAAGTTTCACCAATAGAAGATCTCACACTTGTACGGTACGACTATAAGACTCCTGGGAGTTTGTCTGCCCACACTTCTTTTGCCTTCTTCAATCTCTTCTTCATAGTATTCATTATGGTTTTATTGGAAGACCCTGCTTGACCGTTGGCTTGTGGGTAGCGCGGTGTGGAGAAGCTCAATTTGATTCCTCATCTTCTACAAAAATTTTGGAAGCGATGACTGATAAATTGAAATCAATTATAAGTAACGATCTCACTGGGTAGCCCGAAACGATAGATAATGTTCTTCCATATGAAACTCTGAAGTTCCTTATCTCTTATCATCGTGAAGGCCTCAGCTTCTATCCATTTAGAGTAATAATTCGTCAATGCCAGTATGTATACTCATTTTCCCGAGGCGACGGGAAGTTTCCCAATGATGTCCATTCCCCATTTCATGAATGGCCAAGGGGATACAGAAGGACATAGCTTCTCTGGTGGGAGATGAGAGACTGGGGCGAACCTTTGGCATTTATCGCATTTACGAGCATAGTCTACTGTGTCTGCTCACATCGTTGGCCAGTAATACCCGGCCGTGTCGTTCCATATTCCCCTTTGTGTAATTCAACTAACACACATTTCACTTATTCAGGAGTGAGGCACTTGAGGTAGGGTCTGGAAAGGGATATTCTCAGGAGTTGATTGTCATAAAGATTGAACCGCGCAGCTTGTTGCTGGATCTTTCGAGCGACTACCTTATATGTCGGTAGTGTGCCTTCCTCCAGGTACTTGATCAATGGGGACATCCACGAGTCAACTTGTTCGATGGAAGCGACGACTCCATCTTCTACTTTAGCAATGGCCGGCCACTGTAGATATGCTACCGGTATGGCCCGAATATTATTTTCTTATAGGGTGGACCCGAGGGTAGCCAGAGCATCCGCATGAATGTTCTCGGTTCTGAAAATTTGTGAGATTGTAAATGATTCTAATGAGGACTGTATTTCTTTTACTTTCGACAAGTAGGTTGCCATTTGGGCTCCGCGAGCTTGATAAGATCCTTGGAGTTGGTTGACCACTAATTGAGAGTCTGATGTCGCCTCAACCCTCTTCGCTCCAAATTATTTAAGCAGTGTTAGTCCGGCTATTAAGGCCTCGTACTCGGCCTCATTGTTGGTAGTCTAGAAGTCGCATTTAATTGCTTGCTGTATGATATCGCCTGTGGGAGTAGTGATCACAACTCTTAATCCAGAACCACATCTTCTAGATGATTCGTCTACTACTAGTTTTCATCAGTTGTCTGGATACAAAGCACATATTTTTCTGCACCGGCTTGTAGACCAGTGCTGAAGTCCGCCAGGATATCAGTGAGAGCTTGAGACTTGATGGCGGTTCGCGGCTAACATGTGATGTCATACTCTTTAAGCTCAACAGCCCATTTGGTCAGTCTGCTGGAGAGTTCAGGTTTGTGAAGAATGCTCTTCAATGGGTAGGTGTTATAAACGGTGACTGGGTGACCCTGGAAGTAGGGACGCAGCTTCCGTGCCGCCGTTACCAGCGCAAGAACCAATTTCTCTATTTGAGTGTACCGAGTCTTCAGATTGAGTAGAGCTTTGCTTACGTAATAGACTGAGAGTTGTTGCCCTCATTCTTCCCTAATTGGAACAGCGCTGACCGCCTGCGCCGAAACTCCAAGGTAGAGGAATAACCTTTCACCTTCGACTGGCTTAGACATGAGTGGTGGTGAGGTCAAGTATTTTTTGAGTCTTTTTAAAGCCTTTTCACAGGCTGGGGACCATTCGAATTTCTTTGCCTTCCCGAGGGTGGAGAAAAACAAGAAACTCTTGTCGGTAGACTTGGAGATGAGCCTATTTAGAGCGGCGATCCTCTCCGCAAGTCGCATAACTTCTTTGGGGTTTATTGGGAAATGAATGTCGATGATGGATTTTATCTGCTCCGGGTTGGCTTTTATACCACGACGAGTGACCAGGTACCCAAGAAATTTCCCCGAGGCTACCCCGAAGGCACACTTGGTGGGGTTCAGCTTCATCCCTTACTTCCTCATTACGTCGAATGCCTCCTCCAGGTTGGCCAAATGTTGCTTGGCTTGTAGTGATTTCACCAATATGTCATCAATGTAGACTTCTATAGTTTTCCCAATTTGATGGGAAAACATCTTGTTGACGAGGCTTTGGTAGGTAGCCCCAACATTCTTAAGTCCGAATGGCATCACTTTATAACACTTGATTCCCCTATTTGTGATGAAGGCCATTTTTTCCTGGTCGTTAGGGTGCATGAGGATTTGGTTGTAGCCTAAATATGCATCTATGAAACTCAACAGTTCATGTCCAGCTGTAGCATCGACCATTGAGTCGATATGGGGAAGTGGGAAAGAATCCTTCGGACACGCTTTGTTCAAGTCCATGAAATCGATGCATACTCACCATTTCCTATTCTTCTACCGTACTACCACGATGTTAGCGAGCCATTTTGGGTATTGGACCTCTCTAATGGCCCCATTTTCCAACAACATTTGGACTTCCTCGTCGATGACTCGGTTCCTCTCTGGGGCAAATTTCATTCTCTTCTGCTTGAAAGGTGGGTAGTCTGGATCCATATGTAGCTCGTGGGTCATCATCTTTGGGTCTATTCCTGTTATATCTTCATGCGACCAAGCGAAACAGTTGTGTCGCTCCTTAAGGAAATCAACTAATTCAGCGCATAGCGCGGGATCGAGGTTAGCTCATACTTGAGTTTTATGGTCTGGGTAGAGTGGATGAATTTGGACCTCATCGAGCTCCTCCACTTTGGGAATGTCATTGTAGACTTGACAAGATCCCTCTTGTAATTGCTATGCTGACTGAGATTTTGCATTCAGGGACGTTTGGTAGCAACTTCTGGAAGCAAGTTGGTCTCATTTGATTTCTTGGACACCGCATTTGGTAGGAAACTTAAGCACCTGGTGATAAGTAGATGAGACTTCCCTCATGTCGTGAATCCACGGTCGCCCCATTATCAGGTTATAGGCTTAAGGGTAATCCAGGACCAGAAATGTTGTTATTTTGTTGACCCCACCCGCGTATACTGGAAGAGAGATTTCCCCCAAAATGAATTTTTGTTCCCCGCTGAAGCCTATCAAAGCCGTAGACCGACGATTTATTTTCTCCAATCCTCCTCCCATGTCATTAAGGGCGGTTAGGAAGATGATGTTGGTTGATGATCCCGTGTCGACTAGCACTCTCTTGATCATGAAGTTGGCTACTTGCAAGGATATCACCAATGCGTCATGATGGGGATTCTTATAACTAGATATTTTGTCGTCCATGAACGCAATTGCCAAATCAGTGCAGTCTCCTTCCACCATCACCGAGGGATGTGAAGTGACAGTCGTTACCGTCCTGGTATGTCACTTCACCGTGGAATATGAGATCCTACTGACTTCTGTGTTAGACAATTATGGCCCATAACGTCACTATTTGTAAAAGACATTATGGTTTTTATACAAATTAATTATGTAGCAATGAAATTGCATTTTATCATTTTGTAATTTGATTACTTATATATATAAATGATAAAAGTCTCTATGATTAGTTCCGGATTATAAGATATGAGACAATATTAATCCATAAAGGTTTAATCATTAAATATCCTCAGTCGTGGTATTATCGAGACTTGACATCGATAATGCGGAATAGACTAGTATTGCACTTGTGCTTGTTATGGAAGCATAACAACATAGTTCTCATATATTTAAGTATTGGATACTTATGTAAGTGTGATAGGAGGTTGTGTTTACCGATGGTTCGGAAACAGCTTCGCTCTGGATAGACCCCGCGGAATCCCATTGGTAGTATGGCTATGTGTCTATGGGAATCTGCATTAGGGTAGGTGTATTTGGTCTTAACCTGAGACTTACATCGCTAGTACTTGCGACAATCAATACGCTTTGGTTTTGGTCGTCCAGGACTTTAACAGGTTCTGTGTACGCCTCTTATGGGTTTATTGAGAATCGTAGTGTATTGGGTGTGATGTCAAGATGGAAGTATCACTTCAGTCATATGGAGATGATGATCACGCAGGGATAGAGAACTGGTACTCTAATTGGTTGCAACCATCGGGATAATATGACTTGGTCATGACTATCTGATTAAAGAGACTAGTTGCTTGTAATCCGATATAAGCTTCGTACGGGGTAGACACTATTCCAGCCTCAGGCCTTGCATGTGACCATCGATACTGGATCGCAATATGCAATACTATGTATACTACGCCTGATATAAATTATATATACATTAAGAATATTTCTGGAGAATTGGGTTGGCATGGCGCTTTGCTAGAAGACAACCATGTCTCGTAAATCGGTAAGAACATAGTATGAGGTACGCACGTGTTCGGATAGTTCGATGACCGGATTTACTGCCAATATATCCAGGGATCTCTTGGGTCGCTTCCCGAAGATTCACCGATGATGAATGATTCGAACTTAATTAATCTTGGATTAATAATGGAGATATTTTATCTGGGATAAAATACTATTTGAAGAGAGAGAATGATTAATTCGGAATTAATCGATAAAATAATATATTCGATATATTAAACGAAATTAGATTTCGACGCGGAATTAAAATTGGATTTTAATTCTGGCAAACGAATTAATTTAGAATTAATTCACGAGCGACGTGAATAGTAAATTTGATTTAATTACGTCGCAACGGAAAATTTGTTAATTCGGAATTAATGAACCCGAGCCCGGGATGTGTTTGCGAGGCCACTTCGATTTAGAATCAAGTGCGGCCACAAGTCACATCACGTGTCACATCACATGTGTTGGATAATTATGACCCATAGCATCACTATTTGTACAGATCATGGTGTTGTTGTACAAATTAACTATGTGAAAAAGGAAATTTCCCTTTTATCATTTGTAATTGGATTACCTAGATGTATAAATGATGAAAGGTCCATATGATTAGTTCCGGATTGAGATGATATGAGACAGTATCAATCCACGAAGGTTTAATCATTAAATATCCCTAGTCGGAGTATTATCGAGATTGGATATCGATAATGCGTAAAAGACTAGTATTACACTTATGCGCGTTGTGGGAGCATAACGGTATAATTCTCATATATTTGGGTATAGGATACTCATGCAAGTGTAATAGGAGGTTGTGTTTACCGATGGTATGGAAACAGCTTCGCTCTTCATAGACCCCTCAGAATTCCATTGGTAGTATGACTATGTGTCTATGGAAGTCCGAATCAGGGTAGGTGTATTTGGTCTTAACCTGAGACTTGCACCGCTAATACTTGCGACAATCAATATACTTTGGTTTTGGTCGTCCAGGGCTTTAATAGGTTCTGTGTATGCCTCTTCTGGGTATATTGAGAATCGTAGTGTATTGGGTGTGATGTCAAGACGAAAGTATCACTCCAGTCATAGTGGAGATGATGATCACGTAGGATACGAAAC
Source organism: Zanthoxylum bungeanum (assembly GCA_019454045.1). Lineage (NCBI taxonomy): Eukaryota > Viridiplantae > Streptophyta > Magnoliopsida > Sapindales > Rutaceae > Zanthoxylum > Zanthoxylum bungeanum. Next base: position 48,436 of record SKCR01029544.1, on the reverse strand, counting down.
TGATGCTCATTTATACTGCAGCTATCGGGATAATATGACTAGGTCATGATTATCCGATTATAGAGACTAGTTACCAGAGATCCGATATGTGCTTCGTACGGGGCAGACGCAATTCCAGCCCCAGGCCTAGCATGTGACATCCGATGCTCGATCGTAATACGCAATACTACGTATACTACGCCTGATATAGATCGCATATTCCTATAAAAATATTTCTGGAGAATTGGGTAGGCACGGTGCTTTGCTAGAAGCCAACCATGTCTTTTAAATCGGTAAAAACGTAGTACTAGGTACGTACGTGTTCGGATAGTCCGACGACCGAATTTATTACCAACATATCCGGGGATCTCATGGGTCGCTTCCTGAAGATTCACAGATGACGTATGACTCGCACTTTATTAATCTGGGATTAATTATAAGAGAGAGAAAATTAATATAGGATTAATTACAGAGATATTTTATCTGGGATAAAATATTATTTAGAGAGAGAGAAAGATTAATTTGGAATTAATAGATAAAATAATATATTCGATATATTATACGAAATTAGATTTCGACGCGGAATTAAAATTAGATTTTAATTCGGGCGAACGAGTTAATTTAGAATTAATTCGTAAGCGACGTGAATAGTAATTTTTCTAGGCATGATTATTTAATTAAATTTGATTTAATTACGTCGCAACGGAAAATTCGTTAATTCGGAATTAGCGAACCTGAGCCCGGGAATGTTTTCAAGCGCACTCGCATTTCGAATTCAAGTGCGGCCCACAAGTCACATCAAGTGTCAAATCACTAGTCAATCAAGTGATAGATGTCTTGTCACTTTGAGTGATTGACAACATGTCACTATTGATTGATGATGGTGGTTGGATGGCTGAAACGCCATTTACCATTTATTTGATTTTTTTGTATTTGACTTTCAATTAGTGTATTAGATACACTACACTCAAAAAACACAATCTCTTCTCACTCTCTCCTATCTCTCAGCCTTGGGCCATTTTCTTCCTTCATTTTTCTGCAAATGCCGTGAGATGAAGGAGAAGCTTAGGAAGTTTTGTGGCAAAATTTCAAGAGTGCTAGCACACATTAGGAGTCATATGATGGTGATAGGGAAACCCACCCATGGGCATGGAATGCACACTTAAAGCTTGGAGCTTGAAGAACTCATGGAGCACAAAATTGGAGCAAAGCCGAGAGGTCCAAAGCTTGAATATTTTTGTTGTTCCTCGCATCGCAAAAGCCGATCATTGTAAGTATGATTTCGCCATACTTTTATGAGTATTCACACATGTTTCTATGCTTGAAATCGATCTTGGGACTAATCTAGAAACCCAACAATGGTATCTTGAGCCATTTTGAGCATGAAATTGAAATTAGGGTAAAATTGGGTAAAATTGATTTGAGCATGTTTGAGTGAAACTGGTTGTTTGGATATGCTTAAATTATGATAACATAGTGTTATGCATGATCAATTTAATGAAAATTGGATTGGATCAAATTTTCCCCAAATTATTGGCTTGGCCGAATACTTGATGCCCTAAATGTCATGGTGATTTTTGTGTTTTTGATCATTGGATGAGTTTAAATCATTTGGGTAATGTTGATTTAGGATTTAATTGGATTAAATCGAATCGGACAAAGAAAACCCTAAAATGCCGTGACATGTAAAGCATGGAAAATGATTGATTTTTGATTCAAATGTGTTGGACATGTTTTGATGATAATAAGCATAATTAATTGTGTAAATTGATGTTTTGGAAATATTAATTTGGTTAATTAATTATGGCATACACTTTAGGTTAATTAAATTATGAAATTTGGAATTTTAGTAATTTAATTAATTGGGCCAAATTTGGAATTGGGCTTAATGGGCTTGGTTGGCCCAAGTTTGGTTTAGGCTCATTGGTTGAATCCAATTGTGTTGGTTTCTATTAAGGTCCCAAGATCAATAATAAGCATGAATCAAGTTGCGAATACAAGGTTGGCCTCTAGCAAAACGCCATGCCTGTCCAATTCTCCGGAAATATCCTTAAATGAATAAAGGATCTATATCAGGCGTAGTATACGTAGTATTGCATATTTCTGTCCAGTATCGAATGATCACGTGCTAGGCCTGGGGCTGGAGTTATGTCTGCCCCGTACGAAGCACATGTCGGATGTCTGGTGACTAGTCTCTATAATCAGATAAACATGACCTTGTCATTTTATCCCGATAGCTGCAGCATTTAAGAGTACTAGTACCGTATCCTACGTGACCATCATCTCCATATGACTGGAGTGACACTTCCGTCTTGACATCACACACAACACACTACGATTCTCAATATACCCAGCATTGGCGTACACAGAACATGTTAAAGCCCTGTATGACCTCAACCAAAGTATATTGATTGTCGCAAGTATTAGCGGTGCAAGTCTCTGGTTAAGACCAAATACACCTACCCTGATTTCGGACTTCCATAGACACATAGTCATACTACCAATGGAATTCCGAGGGGGTCTATCTAGAGCGAAGCTATTTCCCGTACCATCAGTAAAACACAACCTCCTATTACACTTGCATGAGTATCATATACCCAAATATATGAGAACTATGCCGTTGTGCCCTCACAATGCGCACAAGTGTAATACTAGTCTTTTACGTATTTATCGATGTCCAATCTCGATAATACTCCGACTATGGATATTTAATGATTTATCCTTCATGGACTGATACTGTCTCATATCATTCTCCGTCCAGGAACAAATCATAGGGACCTTTCATCATTTATATATCTAGGTGATCTAATCACAAATGATAAGAGTGCAATCTCCTTTGTCACATAGTTAATTTGTACAACAACTTAATGATATGTACGAATAGTGACGCTATGGGTCATAATTGTCCAACAATCTCCCACTTGGCCTATAGCCAGTCACTCGAGTGCTTGACACCCGAACTATGTACGGTTGACTCAAATTACTGAGAAAAGACTTTCGTCAGTGGATTTGCATGATTATCATCTGATGCGATTTATACGATCATCACATCGCCACGATGTATGATCCGAATGAATCAGATGAATAGTCGAAGTATGTATCTGGATCGTTGATGAGACCATTAATTCTTTAGCCTGTGCTGACGCATAGCTCAGCTGCCAACAGAACTATATCTAATATAATTAGATTTTTTATCGACCCAAATGGCTTCTTTTTCCGCCTCAGCTGCAGCAATAACCTGCATTTGTTGTTTATACGGTAACAGTATCTTGCCCAGAAGATTTCCAGCTCACTTTACCGTTATTCAAACTTTGTATAGTACCGTTTGCGACTTATAGTCATCTTTATCGATTAGGAAACTTGCTACAGTGATCCCAGTCACTTCAAGTTCTCATTCTCCACAGATTAAGACAGCATCCTTAGTTCTCTAAGATACTAAGTATGTTCTTAACTTCAATCCAGTGACTATCACTCGGATTGGCCTATTTGTGAATCCATATGCTCAAAGCGTATGAGACATCAGGTCGCGTACATTTTTCAATGTAGGATTCCACAGAGAGTTTTCGAAAGCCAAGATTTCGCCGATAGTTATTTTATGGGAATATCATTTCCAAGAAATGACATATTATCATTATTTTATAGGACATCCATTGTCTGTGGCGCTCCCACTAACCTTCTTATATACAAAGAATCTTTTCGTTTTGAATTAAATCATACTCCATTATGATTACATCAAAACGATAATTCTAAGAACTTATGCCTGCTTCAATCCAAACATGGATCGAATAACCTGCAAACCTTGTTTGCTTGTTATGGTTCGACAAAACCGTCAGGATGTATTAAACATCCTCTAAAAGGTTTCCTTTCCAGGAAAGCGATTTTCCCGCTCAGCTGTCATATTTCATAAATGAAACATGCAGCTTTAGCAAGCATTATCCAAATGGATTTACCGTGGCAATAGGTAAAAGGTTGAATCGTAATCAACACAATGTTGATAACGATACCTTTCCGCTACAAGCCTAGCTTAGTACGTTGGTATGTTTCCATCCATGTACATCTTCCTTGAAGACTTATATAGTACCGGTAGGCACAATGCCTTGTGGTACATCAACTAGTATCCAAACTTCTTGATATACATGAAATCCAATTCGGAAATTATGGCACTTAGCCATAATAGGGAGTCGATACCTTGTATCACTTTCTCATACGTAGTCAGTTGGTATACCTCAATAAGATAGACATCTTTATGAGGTGAGATCAGAAACACATACCCCAGGTTGTTTTCTGACTCTCTCCGACATACGCGGTTCTTGTGTATACGAAGATTAATGGTAATAGTTTCATCCTTGATGAACTATTTGTATTCCATTAGGATCGGTGCCAGGAATAGTATTACTCCGATTTTCATCGCGTTTTACTATCCTCCCACTTACCACTGCATATCGGTGTTCCTCTCAGGAAAACCGCATGGTGAGCAACAATCTAATTGTTCTCTGGTGAGATGTATAAGTACTATACTTATGGTATCCCTAGGATAACCTACAATTCGGCACTTATCCAATTTGGATTTTAGTTTGGTATCATCCAAACATATGGCTAGCATACCCAAATTATCTGGAATGTGAAACCCGGTTTCTTTCCCGTTCATATCTAATATGAAATCTGTCAAACAGATTTTTATGGAACCTTATTCTAAATAAGTTCTTGCACTGTTTAAAGCTTATCTGTTGAAGGAAATGGTAGCTTTGAGTGACTCATGATTAACCTTAATCATGTCTAACATAATTCGGTTTATCCTGTTCGGACACACCGTCACTTTGACGTGTTCCGGGAGGAGTCCTCATTTGAAAGAATACTATAATCTTTCAAGTAGTCCGAGTACCCACTCTTCAAAAATGTGGATATACGAGTCTTGTTTAATTGTGTTCCAGACAACAATGCCACAATTAGTTTCTTCTAATCAAATCAGTTCGAGCTATTTATTTGTCATGTTAAACGTTTGAGATTTTAGTTATATTCAAAATATAAATTCTGTTATTCACATATAATGTGCTTATCTCAATATCATCTTTTTATAATAAAACACTTTAGTGTTCTAGAATATAAAGGTTCACCCGCAGCGGGTTAAACACTGATATAAAGATAATGTTCTTAGTCAAACTAGTTAGATTATAACAGTTCCCTAATTTAAGTACACACCCGAGGGTAGTTACTAAAGTTAGGTTTCTACGGTTTAAAATAGTGACTTCCGTCCCGTTTCCAAATCGCAGATTAAATCTCAATTGAGGTCAGTATCCTTCTCATAGCAGATTCTGAACATCAATATATATATTTATATCACACTAAGTATATAAAATCCAATTTTAATACTAGCAGTGAATATAATGTATGACAATCATATTTGAAGTCAGAGCCTTGCTCATTCTTCAATTCCTTCATGTCTGCTTTGTCCAAACGGCAGTCACGCTTCCGCGATCCCATTTGCCACATTTAGCAGACATTTTGAGATATGTCATTTATCTTCCCAGAAGATTATAATGATTTTGCCTTTGCCAGTTTCAACACTTCAGAAGCCTTTGGCCAAGCCTTGGCCTTCTAGAATATCGAAGTAAAGTGCGCCTTGTGCTACTTGCCTAATTGCAAACTTTTGACTTTATCTCATTGAGAATAGTCATTAATTCTCCAAGAATTATTTATTGCAATTTTAGTACTTCTAAATCTAAAGATAGATTTTTGAAGATCCTTCAATTTCATTATCATACTTTAAAGATCTTATCCTTAGTTCTGATTCAAAAATTAAGGAGTCTACTGCGACAAGCTTAATGGATTAAGCACTAAAGTTATCATCACATAAATCTTCAAAAGATTATGCTCCACTATTTGCTTAACTCCGGGCTTAGGCTTAATATGTTATTTTATCAAATAAAGTAACTTATTAGTTTCCAGGACCATCCTGAAATTTATTCCCAATTTGAAAATTAAACCATTTAAATACATTTTCCCTAGGATCATATTTTAAATGCCAATCTTTCAATTTTATCTTGATTCTAATAGTCCAACTATTTAATCAACGATTATAGGTACTATTTAATATAATGATTACTATAGTCCAACTATATAATCAACTATACTTTAATAGATTAAAATCAATTATATTGATTACTATAATCCAATTATAAAATCAACTATAAATGAATAGTTTGAATATATATTCCAACTATTTATTAAAACAACATTTTAAATATTAGTCCAACTAACATTTAATTTATAACGACGAATGATATTTATTTTGAGCGCGTATGGCGAGTAATTAAACGAGTATTGCAAATTCAATTCTTGCCTCCCACTATTTTTCGGCGAGCCTCTAACCCTCTGTCGAGTACTTGGGAAACCGCGTTTCCTAGTGGGCTAGGATCCCGTTAAATATCACATAATCTTGACTTTGGCCAACAAATTGTATGATAATTAACTAGGTAGATCTCTAAGATCGATTGGATCCAATCCAATTCCTAGATCCAGTAGGGGGACAACCAAGTCCGAAACATATATCTTATACATGCCAATATATCCAATATATTGCCTAAGCTTTTTCCTCTGAATCAACTAAGCCTTGGCTTTGGCACAACAAACTTAGTGATCTAAGTTAAGCGCGACCCATTGACCATGGAAAGTTTCGTAATCAATGTCGATGGACAAGAAGTGGTCTTGACTTTGGCCAACAAACCATAACTTGGACAAGACACTGATATGGAACAAAGCCTTCGTGATTCAAACACATCCTCGACAAACAAAGGCCTTGACTTTGGCCAACAAACCAATGCCGTCTCGGATCTTGAGTGAGAATCACTCAATGGAAGGAAAAACACTTAATATTTTGTGAGGGTTTTTCGCGTGCAAATTGGCAACCAATTTATTATATTTGTTAAGGTATCATCATCATACACCCTTAAACATGCATTCTAAACACATAATAAAGCGCATATGAAAAATAAATGATATGTGGATGGATACTTTACACATTGATCCTAGATCAAATCTCTCCCTTTCTCTCTCTCCTCTCTAGCACAAGTATTACCTCTACCTATTACACTACACTTATAAAGAAACCTCATTTACATTGAGGGGAATAGGTGAGAAGAGAATACAAAGAGTAGAGAGGTAATAAGGCTGGACACGCATGTACAATTAATAAATCGAATTTATTACAATAATTTCTAAAATTGTCCCACCCATCTAATATCCATCTGATATACATTATTCATGCATCACAACCATGTATTCACACAAGCATGTTATCAATCAATCTAATCAAATTAATTAATCTGATAATTAGTGATCATCCAATGTTCAAACAACGATTCGATTTTGTTCGAGTCAAACTCGTTTTTGCGAATAAGTACTCAAAGTACGAATTCTCGAATTAAATTAAACTACATAATTAAATCCAATTTAATATGCATTCAATTCTAATTCACTATTTATTCCAAATTAAATATTACACTTTAATAATGAACTTTTACGACTTAAATTCCAAATTTAATTGCAACGGGTCTCAAAGCCCGATTAACGTCCAACGTCCATTTAATTAAAGTCCAATGGGCTTTTAATTAATTTCTTAAGGCGTGGACTTTTGGTCAACTCGGGTCAAACCGAATAACCAAAATCCAATCCGGGAGTTACCCTATAAGCCCAAAAATCAATTTTGGCCCATTAGGCCCAATTAAACTTTAAAGGTTCATTAAGTCGCATTTGGGCTTTATGGATGCAGTTTTCGGCCCAATTGGATCCAACCAATTTTTCCTAAACCCAACTTTGTACAACAAATCCCAACAAGCCCAATTACAACATTAAAGGCCCAAATCCAAATCCAATTTTAAGGCCCAAAAAATTAAATCAAAAAAATCCAATTTTCCCAATTTAATTACCAAAGTGAATAACATGATTTATTACCCAAATTAACATTTCTAAAACATCAATATACACAATTAATCATGCTCATTTTCATCATCACATGTCCAACACATTTTGATTAAAATCAAACCCATATCACATGCTCAAAGTCTCGGCCAAGGGAGGGGATTTTTGTCCGATTCGAATTCAATCCAATTAATTCCACAATCGACATTACATCACATTCTCGAATGATTCTAACTCATCCAATGAATCAAAAAATCAAAATTCCAAGACTAATTAGGGCACTAAACTCTCGGCCAAGCTAAGATTTTGGGGAAAAATTGTTCCAAACGATTTTCTTGAAATTGATCCAATCAAACTTCAATTCAACATGTATTAAGCATACTTACAGATCCAATTTATTCAAATCATGCTCAAATACAAATTACCCAAAATTTAAGCCCTAAATATTTTCATGCTCAAACCTTGCTCTAGATGCCATTGTTGGTTTCTATTAAGGTCCCAAGATCAATAATAAGCATGAATCAAGTTGCGAATAAAAATCGAAGAAGTTGCGGAATACTTACAACGAGCAGTTGAGCGACGCGGAGGCAACAAAAAATTAATTTTTTGCCTCTTGACAGTGAACTCGGCAGTGAGCAGTCCATGCTCCTCCATTTTCAGTTTTTGAGCTCTTCGAACAAGCTCCAAGCTTCATCGAATGGTTCCCGGCTCATGGGTGGACTTCCCTATCACCTTCGCATGTCTCGTAAGTGTGCTAGCACTTGTGATTTTGCCACAAAATCACACTCTAGGCTTCCCTTCTTCTCGGCACTGAACCAGAAAGTTTTAGGAGAGAAAATGCCCATTTGGGCGTGAGAGTGGGAGAGAAGAAGTGAAGTTGTTGGTTTTAATTTTGTGTATCTAATACCAAAATCAAAGTCAAGCACCTATTAAAATAATAGTAAATGTCTTTCAAGCTTTCAAAAAGCTTTTCAACAACCCCCATCAAGTCACATCTATCAATCAAGTTGTCAAGTCACATCACTCAAAGTGACAAGTGATTTGACGCTAGATGCGACTAATGATTTGACGCTTGATTTGACGCTTGATTTGACTTGCGTGCCGCACTCGAATTCGAAATGCGAATGCGCTCGCAAATAATCTCAGGCTCGGGTTCGCTAATTCCAAATTAACGAATTTTCCATTGCGTCGTAATTAAATGATTACGCCTAGCGAAATCACTATTCACGTCGCTAACGAATTAATTCTAAATTAATTCGTTCGCCCGAATTAAAATCTAATTTTAATTCTGCGTCGAAATCCAATTTCGTTTAATATATCAAATATATTAATTTCTCGATTAATTCCAAATTAACCGTTATCTCTCTTTAATGGATATTTTATCCTATATAAAATATCTCATCAATTAATCCCAGATTAATTTTCTCCCTCTTCTTATTAATCCCAGATTAATATAGAGTGTGAGTTATAAGTCATCGGTGAATCTTTGGGAAGCGACCCATGAGATCCCCGGATATGTTGGCAGTAAATTCGGTCGTCGGACTATCCGAACACGTAAGTACCTCGTACTACGTTTATACCGATTTACAAGACAAGGTTGGCCTCTAGAAAAGCGCAATGCCTACCCAATTCTCCAGAAATATCCTTACAGGAATAAATGATCTATATCAGGCGTAGTATACGTAGTATTGCGTATTTTTGTCTAGTATCGAATGATCATGTGCTAGGCCTGGGGCTAGAGTTATGTCTGCCCCGTACGAAGCACATATCAGATGTCTGGTGACTAGTCTCTATAATCGGATAAACATGACATTGTAATTTTATCCCGATAGTTGCAGCATTTAAGAGTACTAGTACCGTATCCTACGTGACCATCATCTCCATATGACTGGAGTGACAATTCCGTCTTGACATCACACCCAACACACTGCGATTCTCAATATACCCAGCATTGGCGTACACAGAACTTGTTAAAGCCCTGGACGACCTCAACCAAAGTATATTGATTGTCGCAAGTATTAGCGGTGCAAGTCCCAAGTTAAGACCAAATACACCTACCCTGATTTCGGACTTCCATAGACACATAGTCATACTGCCAATGGAATTCCGAGGGGGTTTATCCAGAGCAAAGTTATTTCCCGTACCATCGGTAAAACACAACCTCCTATTACACTTGCATGAGTATCCTATACCCAATATATGAGAACTATGTCGTTGTGCCCTCACAACGCGCACAAGTGTAATACTAGTCTTTTACGTATTTATCGATGTCCAATCTCGATAATACTTCGACTAGGGATATTTAATGATTTATCCTTCGTGGACTGATACTGTCTCATATCATTCTCCGTCCAGGAATAAATCATAGGGACCTCTCATCATTTATACATCTAGGTGATCTAATCACAAATGATAAGAGTGCAATCTCCTTTGTCACACAGTTAATTTGTACAACAACATAATGATCTGTACAAATAGTGACGCTATGGGTCATAATTGTCCAACAAATTGGGCCCAAAACCATATCCATAAAGTCCAAATATATCTAATGGACCTTTAACTTTAATTGGGTCTAATGGGCCTAAATTGGTTTCTTGTCAAATAAGGGTGATTCCTTAAATGGGCTATGGTATTTGGGTTTGACCCATATTGACCAAAAGTCCATGCCTTATGAAATTAATTAAAAGCCCATTGGACTTTAATTAAATTAACATTGGATGTTAATTGGGCTTTGAGACCCGTAACGATTAGATTTAGAATCTAAGTCATAAAGGCACATTAAAAAGTGTAATTATTTAATTTAGAATTAAATATAGAATTAGTATTAAATACAAATTAAATTGGATTTAATGTTGTAGTTTAATATAATTCAAGAATTCGTACTTTGAGTACTTATTCTTAAAACGGGTTGGACTCGCGCAAAATCATATCGTTGTTTGAACATTGGATGGTCATTAATTTTCAGATTAATTAATTGGATTAGATTGATTGATAACATGCTTGTGTGAATACATGGATGCGGTGTATGAATAATGTATATCATATGGATATTAGATGGGTGAGGGCAATTTTGGAAATTGTTGTAATAAATTTAGAATTTATTACATTGGACCTTCGTGTCCAGCCTATTACCTCTTGACTATGTGTTTTTCTCTTCTCTTCTATTCCCCTCAATGGAAATGAGGTTTCTTTAGAAGTGTTATGTAATTGGGTAGAAGTAATACTTGTGTTAGCGGGAGAGAGGAAAGAGAGAGATTTATTCTAGGAATAATGTGTTAAGTATCCATCTGCATATCATTAATATATTTATTTATACGCGCCTTATTATGTTTTTAGAATGCATGTTTAAGGGTGTATGATGATGAGACCTTAACAAAGATAATTAATTGGTTTTCAATTACGCGAAAAAAACCCTCAACATATATTAAGTGTTTTTCCTTCCATTGAGTGATTCTTACTCAAGATCCATGATTGGCAATGGATTGTTGGCCAAAGTCAAGACCTTTATCCGTCGCGGATGTGTTTGAATCATGAAAGCTTTGTTCCATATCAGTGTCTTATCCAAGTTGTGATTTTTTGGCCAAAGTCAAGATCACTTCTTGTCCATCGACATCGATTACGAAGCTTTCCATAGTCAATGGGTTCCGCTTAACTGGGATCACTAAGTTTGTTGTGCCAAAGCCAAGGCTGAGTTGATTGAGAGGAAAAAGGTTAGGGAATATATTGGATATTTTGACATATATAAGATATATGTTTCGGACTTGGATGTCCATCTACTGGATCTAGGAATTGGATTGGATCCAATTGATCTTAGAGATCTACCTAGTTAATTATCATATAATTTGTTGGCCAAAGTCAAGATTGTATGTTATTTAACGGGATCCTAGCCCACTAGGAAACAATGTTTCCCGAGTACTCCACAGAGGGTTAGAGGCTCGCCGAAAAATAGTGGGAGGCAAGTATCAAATTTGGAATATTGGTTTAGTTACTTGCCAATACGCGCTTATTTCAAATTTTTCGTCAAATAAATTATTTATTAGTTGGACTAATATTTAATAGTTGTTTTAATTAAACATTTGGACTATATTCAAACTATTTCAATTAATAGTTGATTTTATAATTGGATTATAGTAATCAATATAATTGAATTTAACCAATTAAATTATAGTTGATCATATAGTTAGACTATAGTAATCATTATAATTTATAGTACCTAAAATCGTTGATTCGATAGTTGGACTATTAGAATCAAGATAATTGAAAGATTAGCGTTTAAAACATAAACCTGAGTGAAAATGTTTTTTAAACGGCTTTAATTTTCAGATTGGGAATAATATCTCAGGATAGTCCTGGGAACCGAGAAGTTACTTTATTTGATATAGTGACGTCTCGAGCCTAAGCCCAGAGTTGAGCAAATAGTAGAACATGATATTTGGAATATTCATGTGATGATAACTTTAGTGCTTAATCTGTTATGCTTGCTACAAAGACTCCTTAATTTCTTACTCAGAACTAAGGATTAGATCTTTATAGTATGATAATGAAATTGAAGGATCTTCATAGATCTATTCTTAGATCTTAGAAGAACTAATTGCAATAGAAAACTCTTGGAGAGTTAATGGCTATACTCAAGGAGACAAAGCCAAAGTTTGCAATAGGGCATGAAGCGCAAGGCGCATCTTACTTCGACATCCCAGAAGGCCAAGGCTTGGCCAAAGGCTTCTGGGGTGGAAAAGGGCAAAAGAAAAATCATTATAATCTTCTAGGAAGAAAAATGGCATATCCCAAAATGTCTGCCTAAACTGTGGCAAACGGGGTCACTGGATGCGTGACTACCTTATGGACAAGGCAGACATGAAGGAAGTGAAGACAGTGCAAGGCTCTGGATTCAAATATGTTTGTCATAAACATGTTCACTACTAGTATTAAAATTAGATTTTAGATACTAAATGTGGTACATAAATACGTACTGGTGTGCATAATCTGCTGATAAGCAGGATACTTACTTCAGTTGAGATCTATCTATGAATCGGAAACAGGACGACAATTGCTGTTTTAATCGTAGATACCTAAGTTTAGGAACTACCCTTCGGGTATGTACTTAAATTAGGAAACTGTTACAATGTAACTAGTTTGACTAGAAACATTATCTCTATATCAGGTTTTAACCCGTTGCGGGTATACCTTTATATTCTAGAACACTAAAGTGTTTCATTTTATAAAGATGATATTGAGATAAACATATTAGATGTGAATAACAGTATTTATATTTTGAATATAAATGAATCTCAAACGTATAACATGACAAACAAATAGCTCAAACTGATTTAATCAGTTGAAACTTATATGTGGCATTGTTTTCTGGGACACAATTAACAAGACTCGTATATCCACACTTTCGAAGAGTGGATACTAGGATGGATTTGATTCTATTCAAATAATGTCTATGAATCTAATTTATTAGGCAAAGTGCCTAAAACACCTTTTACTTGGTAAAAGTGCAAGTGCCACCGATCTGTTAGCCCTCGTTCATAGTGACGTAAGTGGGCCCATATCTAGCTAGGCTAGAGGTGGATATGAATGTTTCGTGACCTTTACGGATGTGGCATCGCGTTATGGTTATATGTTTCTAGTGAAACATGGATCAGAAACTTTTAGAGTTTCGACACGAAGTAGACAAACAGACCGGATAAAGTATTAAAGACATCACGGTTAGACCATGATGAAAATACTTAAGCAATAAGTTTCTCAGATACTTGAAAGAGTATAGTATTCCTTCAATGAGGACTCCTCCCGGAACACCTCAATTGAACGGTGTGTCCGAACGGAGAAACCAGATTTTGTTGGACATGATAAGGTTAATCATGAGTCGCTCTGAGCTACCATTTCCTTCAACAGATATGCATAAACAGTGAAAAACTTATTTTGAATAAGGTTCCATTAAAAATCTGTTTGATAGACTTCATATTAGATATGAACAGGAAAGAAACCGGGTTTTCTCATTCCTGAAGATTTGGGAATGCTAGGCATATGTTTGGATGATACCAAACTAGAACCCAAATTGGATAAGTGCCTAATTGTAGGTTATCCTAGGGAAACCAAAATTATAGTACTTACACAACTCACAAGAGAACAATGTAATTGTTGCTCGCCATGCGGTTTTCCTAAGAGGAATACCTATATGCAGTGGTAAGTGAGAGGAAAGTAAAACTCAATGAAAATCAGAGTAATACTATTCCAGGCACCGATTCCCTACTGGAACACAAATAGTTCATCAAGGATGAAACTATACCAATAATCTTCGAATACACAAGAACCGCGATAGTCGGAGAGAGTCAGAAAACAACCTGGGAGGTATGGGTTTCTGATCTCACCTCGTAAAGATATCAATCTTATTGAGGAATAAGAACTGACTACGTATGAGGAATTGATACAAGGTATCGACTCTCTATTATGGCAAAGTGCCATGAAATCCGAAATGGATTCCATGTATACCAACCTGGTTTAGACACTGGTTGTAGTACAGGAAGGCATTGTGCCTATTGGTACTATATAAGTCTTCAAGGAAGACATACATGGAAGGAAACATACCAACGTACTAAGCTGGGCTTGTAGCGAAAAGGTATCGTTATCAACATTGTGTCGATTACGACGAAACCTTTTAACTGTTGCCATGGTCAAATCCATTTGGATAATGCTTCATAATGCTGCATGTTTCATTCATGAAATATGGCAGCTGGAACATCAAAACGCTTTCCTTAAATGGAAACCTTTTGGAGGATGTTTACAACATCCTAACGGTTTTGTCGTACCAAAACGAGCAAACAAGGTCTGCAAGTTAATTCGATCCATGGATGGATTGAAGCAAGCATAGCGTTCTTGGAATTGTCGTTTTGATATAATCATAATGGTATATTATTTCATTCAAAACGAAAATGATTCTTGTGTATATAAGGAGGTTATTGGGAGCACACTGACAGTGAATGTCCTAAATAATGATGATATGTCATTTCTTGGAAATGATATTCCCATAATACAATCGGTGAAAGCTTGGCTTTCAAGAAAATTCTTCGTAGAATTCTTGGGAGAAACAACCTTTATTCTAGGAATAAAGATCTACTGGGATAGATCTAAAAGTTGTTAGGACTCTCTGAGAACTCGTACATTGAAATAAATGTACGCGACCTGGTGTCTCATACGCTTTGAGAATATGGAGTCACAATCGGGCCAATCCATGTGATAGTCACTGGATTGATGTTAAGAACATCCTTAAGTATCTTAGATGAACGAAGGATGCTTTCTTATACTATGGAGAATGAGAACTTGAAGTGAATGGGTTCACTGCTGCAAGTTTCCCAACCGATATAAACGACTATAAGTCACAATAAAGGTACTATACAGTTTGAATAACGGAACAGTGAATTGGAAATCTTCCAAGCAAGATACTGTTGCCGAATAAACAACAAAAATGGAATATTGCTGCAGTTGAGGCAACAATAGAAGCCATTTGGATCTTAATAATCCTAATCAGATAGGAGTAGTTCTGTTAGCAGCTGAGTTAGGCTACAACACAGGCTAAAGAATAAATGGTCTCATCAATGATCCAGATATATACTTCAAATATTCATCTGATTCGTTTGGATCATACATCGTGGCGATGTGATGATCGAATAAATCGCATCAGATGATAACCATGCAAATCCGCTGATGAAAGTATTTTCTCATCAGAAGTTTCAGCGAACCGTACATAGTTCGGGTGTAGGACACTTGAGTGATTGGATATAGGCCAAGTGGGAGGTTGTTGGACAATTATGACCCATAGCATCACTATTTGTACAGATCATTGTGTTGTTGTACAAATTAACTATGTGACAATGAAATTTCCCTTTTATCATTTGTAATTGGATTACCTAGATGTATAAATGATGAAAGGTCTATATGATTAGTTCCGGATTGAGATGATATGAGACAGTATCAATCCACGAAGGTTTAATCATTAAATATCCCTAGTCGGAGTATTATCGAGATTGGACATCGATAATGCGTAAAAGACTAGTATTACACTTGTGCGCGTTGTGGGAGCAGAACGACATAGTTCTCATATATTTGGGTATATGATACTCATGCAAGTGTAATAGGAGGTTGTGTTGACCGATGGTATGGAAACATCTTTGCTCTGGATAGACCCCTCAGAATTCCATTGGAAGTCCGAATCAGGGTAGGTGTATTTGGTATTAACCTGAGACTTGCATCGCTAATACTTGCGACAATCAATATACTTTGGTTTTGGTCGTCCAGGGCTTTAACAGGTTATGTGTACGCCTCTTCTGGGTATATTGAGAATCATAGTGTATTGGGTGTGATGTCAAGACGGAAGTATCACTCTAGTCATAGTGGAGATGATGATCACGTAGGATACGGAACTTGTGCTCTTTTATGCTGCAGCTATCGGGATAATATGACTAGGTCATGATTATCCGATTATAGAGACTAGTTACCAGAGATCCGATATGTGCTTCGTACGGGGCAGACACAATTCCAGCCCCAGGCCTAGCATGTGACATCCGATGCAGGATCGTAATACGCAATACTACATATACTATGCCTGATATAGATCACGTATTCCTATAAGAATATTTCTGGAGAATTGGGTAGGCACGGTGCTTTGCTAGAAGCCAACCATGTCTTGTAAATCGGTAAAAACATAGTACTAGGTACCTAAGTGTTCGGATAGTTTGACGATCGGATTTATTGCCAACATATCCGGGGATCTCATGGGTCACTTCCCGAAGATTCACCGATGACGTATGACTCGTACTTTATTAATCCGGGATTAATTATAAGAGAGAGAAAATTAATCTGGGATTAATTACAGAGATATTTTATATGGGATAAAATATTATTTAGAGAGAGAGAACGATTAATTTGGAATTAATAGATAAAAATAATATATTGATATATTATACGAAATTAGATTTCGACGCGGAATTAAAATTAGATTTTAATTCGGGCGAACGAGTTAATTTAGAATTAATTCGTAAACGACGTGAATAGTAATTTTGCTAGGCATGATTATTTAATTAAATTTGATTTAATTACGTCGCAATGGAAAATTCGTTAATTCAGAATTAGCGAACCCGAGCCCGGGAGTGTTTGCGGGCGCACTCGCATTTCGAATTCAAGTGCGGCCCACAAGTCACATCAAGCGTCAAATCACTAGTCAATCAAGTGATAGATGTCTTGTCACTTTGAGTGATTGAAAACATGTCACTATTGATTGATGGTGGTGGTTAGATGGCTGAAACGCCATTTACCACTTATTTGATTTTTTGGTATTTGACTTTCAATTAGTGTATTAGATACACAACACTCAAAAACACAATCTCTTCTCACTCTCTCCTATCTATCGGCCTTGGGCCATTTTCTTCCTTCATTTTTCTGCAAATGCCGTGAGATGAAGGAGAAGTTTAGGAAGTTTTGTGGCAAAATTTCAAGAGTGCTAGCACACATTAGGAGTCATATGATGGTGATAGGGAAACCCACCCATGGGCATGGAATGCACACTTAAAGCTTGGAGCTTGAAGAGCTCATGGAGCACAAAATTGGAGCAAAGCCGAGAGGTCCAAAGCTTGAAGATTTTTGTTGTTCCTCGCATCGCAAAAGCCGATCATTGTAAGTATGATTCCGCCATACTTTTATGAGTATTCACACATGTTTCTATGCTTGAAATCGATCTTGGGACTAATCTAGAAACCCAACAGCATGTCAATCTAGTGATGGATGTCAAGTCACCTTTTGGTGAATGACAACTTGTCACTATTCATGATGTTGGTTGTTGAGAGCTTTAATTGCCATTTTGGCTCCAAAATGGTTTTGAATTTTTGAAAGCCGTATACCAAACTTTGGTAAAACATTTTTAATGCATAATTTTGTTTTGGAAACAAAATAAACAAAAGAAAAACTCTCTCTCTCTCCCTAGCTCTCATTGCCGTGAGTCTCCCACCAAGAACAAGGAAATTGTTTTCTTTTCTTTACTTGCTAGCACACTTCAAGAATCATTAAAGGTGATAGGGAAACCCACCTTTGAGCTTGGAATCAACACAAAGCTTGAAGCTTGGATTCAACTCTTCAACAAAAGGAGCACATTGGCCGAATACTTGGAGGAATTTTGTGTTCACCGTTTTCAACATCCGCTCATTGTAAATATGATTACGCCATACTTCTTTATTGTATTTAAATGTTTTTTATGCTTAAATGATCTTGGGACTACTTTATAAACCAACATTATGATCCTCCCGAGATGAAATTGACAGTTTTATTTTTATCGTTGGAGGTGATAATGGTCCATCTTTTTGCTCATTTCTGTCGTCTCTTCTCGTTATCACTGTTTTCCCTTTATCCGTGAGCAGGTCTCTCAAATGCCCCTTATTTAGTAGCTCCAGAACTTCTAGTCTCAGTGCCATACAATCGGCTGTCGTGTGGCCGTAGTCTTGGTAGAATTCGCACCACTTACTAGTGTCTTTCCTCCCGGAGCCTTCCTTGGAGCGTGGAGGCAACTTTACCTCACTTCTCATTTTCTTGAGGACTGAAACAAGTTCACCCGGGGATATAGTGAAGTTGTAGTCTGGGAGTCTGGGGGCGCCATAAAGAGTTTTCTCCCTATTGTTGAATGAAGATGGTCTGCGATTGGGACCACTGTCGAATGGACGGATATCCCTACCGGGATAAGTTCTTTGGTCGGTTGATTGTTGACCTCTCCTGCCGAATTATTTCGGTCGTCAGGATGGATATATCATCTTCTCTTGTAGACTGGATGAACTCTCCCTCTTTTTGTTCCTTTTATCTTCTTCCCATCTAATTTCTGTTCGAGCACTGGCCATTGTCTGGTCCATTGTGTAGCATCGGTTCTTGGTTAGTTTCTTGTAGAGCCCGCTGTCAACCAACAACCCATTCCTAAAAGCTTCAACTACCGTCGGTTGGTAGAGATCTGGGATATCGATTCTTTCTTTGTTGAAGCGTGCCACGTGCTTCGCAGAGATTCTCCCTTCTGCTGTTGTATGGCGTTGAGGTCATCTGTGGTCTTCTCGAATTTGCAAGAATTAGCAAAGTGTTCCACGAACTTGTCTGCCAATTCTTTGTAGGACCCAATTGAACGGTATGGTACATTGATAAATCATGTGAGGGTTGGGCCAGCCAGCGTCTCACCACTATAGCATCATGAAAACATTTACTTCCGTATTGATAAGGCGGGCGAAGAAACAAGTATTCTTAATATTAGTCACTTTATTAAACCTTATTTAACGAGGATTTTCCTTAAAGATGTAATTCACTTTATTTAATCAAATTAAATAAATATATGCATGTAAAAAGTAAAGATTAGATTAAATATCAAATTTAAAGGGATAATCATATCATAGGCTCAGAATCAGACTCGCTTTGATACCATTTCGTTGGGGTTATATCAGGGCGGCGCAGTGGAAAAAGCGCGGTTCGGGCGAAATCGTATTTAAAAATTTTTAAACTTACAAATAAATTATTCAATATCCAATATTAATAATTCATTCATATTTCACCTAAACTTATTTATTCGATATCATATAATGACAAAATTAATATAGTAACTCAGCGAAACTTTTACAAAAATATTTTTCCGCAAAATAGCATAAAATACGTTTCCGACCAAACCGGCCGACCAATGCACATGGGGACTGCCCAGGTCAGCCCCAAATACATTTGGATAGTTCATGAACTGCCCGAACAGTGACCAGTTCACTGTTTGGGCAGCCGTTACCTGGTAACACCATTTTTCACCGTTTTCGTGTAATTTCACTCCCAAATAATTTTCGGTAATTATTTTTCTTGGGAAATTAAAATAAACTTATTAATTTTAATTAATCAATAATTAAAAACAGAAATTTTCCCAGGAAATCATATTTCATGAAAATTACCGTTTGACCATAAACTTTACATTTTGTTCATTTTAGTTCTCAAATTGTCAAATATAATTTTGGATGGTGCCAAATCTGTTCTAAAATAATTTTCAACATGTCCAACATATCAAAATAAAAATTACAACAAAAACCCCACTAAAAGATAAAATTACCGAGAGCCCCTTAAGATTTTCCAATTTTGCAATTTAGTCCAATCTTGTTCAAAACAAGTCAAGATCAAATCCAATCAATCCCAAATTTAATATGCATCATATGCACACCATAATATATCACATATATGAAAATCTCAAAATTTGGAAAGGGTTAAGAACCCTAATTTTATAATTTCTTCAATTGATAAAATACACCAAATTAAACAAATTCAATACTTTAATCCAATCTTTACCACACCAAACAAGTCTCACCAACATGAAACAACTCAAAAAAAATTCTAGGTCATCAATGAGTGCCTTAGCAACTCTAGAATGGTAACGTGATTACCAATTAATCATAATAAGCTTAAGAACTCATTTCAAGCCTATTTATAAATCATACATGCAAACACTTTTAAAACAAGTTCCCAATCATTTTAATTACAAACTAAAAGAGTAGAGACGTCATCCTAGCAACACAAGTTGAACCCAAGAATAATAGATATAATTTCCAAGTTGAAGTGTGTTGAGAAATACTTACAAATTTCCAAAAATGCTTAAGTTTTCTTTTCTCCTTCAACTTTCCACTCAACTCACTTTTATAATTCTTTTGGTAACTTGCACTTATGAAAAATAAAGATGAATCAAAGCTTTCATATTTTCCTTGTGATTGCCGTGAATCACCAAACAATTTTTTCAACTTTTGTTTCAATATCATTAAAGCCAAGTTACTTGTTCCAATTGATCACTATAACCATTAAAGTAATTCAACAAGTGAACCAACCAAATCATGCCATTTCCTAACTATAATCATGACAAAATATATTTATATTTCAATTAATTTAATTACTTAACAATTAAATAATTAAATACAAAAATATTAAATATATTTATTATATTTACATTAAATATCTCAAATACTTATATTAATGATATATGTCAAATCTCATAATTTGACAGTTAATTAATGTGTATTTGATAATATCAAATATTAAATACAAATACACATTAATTAGGAAATGACCATTAGGTCCCTTCGCATGTATTTTTCGTTTAACCGTTAAACGATTTATAAATAATCTCCATTATTTATAAAAGTTGCCCTAGTGCTCTACGAGTTTATTTCATTAGTGAGACTATAGATTCAGGCATAGTCAAGAAATCAAATTTCATGTCCATAATTTACCCACCCATAAATTATGACGACCACGGATAAACTCGCTGAATCATACAAGTCGAGGTCATTGCATACGTATAACCCCTCCGTCATAGGTATCCGGATTATCCCAAAGATATAGATATAAATGTCAAATCTCTATAGGTATAATTATGTCGACGTATCTATTAACAATCTTATAAATAACACTCAGAACTTACTTCTGAAGTATACCACGGTCATGGATTTAACAGATTGCTAATCATATAATGAACAGCTATGCCATGTACACAAGACTAACAGATCCTATCTTGATACACAGTATATCATAAGCATGAGTCCAAACCCAACGAACATGCGGAGGTCTGATATTAATAGATCGGTGACGTGACTGCCATCTAAGTGTGGAGGATAACTCATATATCCACAATGATATCTGAAGTCAAAGAATCACTATGCTACTTAACCTGAGAATATTCCTATTGACATTGGTGTACCATCTATTAGGTAATCTTCGGTGAGTCATTCAGTGTTTATCAAATAAACACCTACACGTCTATACGAGTCTCCCGAGACTCATGGTTCATTGGGATAAACCATCGGACCAAGTCACGATATACGACATGTATTGGGCTCAGTGGATTTTACTAACTGACCCGTGTCGGTAAATCTTGACCAGGAACTTTATTTGATAATACATATCTAGTAGTGATACTTCGCAATTTCAATTACAAGCTACGTTGTAATTATGCACTACGTTATATATTATCAGGTCTTTTTCTAATATATATATATATATATATATCACTAAACATGATTTAGTTTGAATCTAATAAATTCGATCGAATATATATAATAAAAGACAAGAGATGCAACCATAAATAAGTAATATTATAGAAAAATGTATTGCTCGTATTCATGAATCAGACATAAATACGATCTGGATTGGCGCTCCGAGCACCAACCCTAACACAAGAAACATTATGAGTTTAATATAACAAAGCACATTAGGCAAATATCAAACACGATTACTGAACTAACAAATGTAGGGCATGTTATTAGAGATGAACAACATGTCCAAGTTGTCATTCCTCATCTTCCAAATAGTTGGGAGCATATGAAGAATGGAGCAAATACGCGTGTTTTGAGACCTATTGGGAGCATCGAACTCAAGAACAGGCAAAACTAGCATCAGCTGCGTATTGAATTTAAAAAGACTATAACTTTTGATCTAGAAAGAGTTACGAGACCCATAATATATCGATTTACATGTACTCGATGAGATCTAGTCAATACACAAATCCTGGAATCTGACACGCGTCGCGACGCACAAAACTTCCTTGTGTCGCGACACGCCTTGACCAGCGCCGCAGCGCCCTGTGCGCACTAGAAACATAATTTTTAGGGTTTTAAGATACCCAATGACCCCATGTAACATCCCTCCTAGGCCAGGATGCTACCGGCAGGAGACAGGAGAACCCATCTCCATAAGCCTCTAATTCTAACGAAATTTCGGCATGATATATTCGTAACACCATGCAACCTGGCCTGTAGCCAGCATCCACAAACAACAAGAACTCAATCATCTCGGCCTCAGGCCGGAACACAACAATAATATCAAGGCCCCAGGCCTGAACTCAAAGAGCAAAATGTAAACTAATTGGCCTCCGGCCAGAACGCAAAACTAAAACTAAACTATTACATTACTTGACTATACAAGTGAGATGTAAATACAAAACTTTACAAAAGGGCCGTGAGAACCCATACTCAGCCCATGACTCTCTTGACTGAAAATGGGGCGATCCACCGTCTTCAAAGTCTTCACAAAAAAAAAAACAGCTACTATCCTGCAAAATTTCAACTGAAAGATGTGAGTCATAATGACTAAGTAAGTAATCATGCAGAAATCTATGAATCAGATATAACTGTAAAATTCTTTTATCCATTTAGATACCATACTTCTAATTACCGGTCTTTTAGTCTGAATACACATGCATAAACTAACTTGGTTATTACACTTCTTATAACTCATCATATTTTTACTTTACTACTAGCAACTAAAGTCCATTACACTTAATCTGTACTACATGGATTCTTTTCTTAACCTTCTTTGTATTCTTTACTAATCTGATGCATATAATCCAACATGTTCAGGATCTCATCTTCATATGTTTATATACAATAAACCTTGTTCATTTAAACTTACATCAAAATAATTTTACCCCAAAACTCATACCTACCATATGCTAATTTGCTCAGGTTCCCATGCATGTTTATCCGCTTTTATGCTTATATGCCTATTTCTTTACAATTATTATCTTGTAAACTTAATCCCATACCCTAGGGTGTAGTTTTTCTACAAACCCCTCATTCCCAGGTTTCAAATCATTACGATTATTAGAATAACACTAATAATATACCCCAATTATGTATATATAAATAATGATCTATACTCATACATGCTCATCTATGCTTCCTCTTTGCTTCTGTATGCTTCTGTCTATTTTAATCACATATCTCTACTTATAGTTACATGCTCTTATCTGTGTCCGTGTACAAATTCCCTAACTTCTTTCTTCTACGACCAATTCTATATATATACATCAGTTTCATGCATATAATTATATATAACTCTATTATCATACCATTTTCGTATAACGATAAATTTTAAGTATTCGAAGCATGAGTTACTTACTTGGCTACGCGAGTGCCCGCGATCCGGGTCCGATCTGTCAAGACAAAACACATCAACCGTCAGAACCGCTACTTGCGGAACTTTCTACTCATCAACTATAACTATGGATTTTCTCGAAATCCTCAAATCCTCACCAACTCTACGGTTTAAGTTTCCTTACTCTAATACATGCTCACTTTGCTATTTTAAACCAACTAGAGGGGTCAAATTCTCATTTTATGCGTTTTCGGCAAAACTTGCGGAAAAGTTTCCGCAAACGCTACGAAAGGGTCTCGAACCGTCCGAACAATCCTGAAATCACCCAATTACCCTCGCAATACCATAATTACATCATAACTAAACTTACGATCATTTACGCTCAATCGCGCGAGAAACCCGCTTTACCGGAATCTCGCTAATTCTACCGGATCAATCATAACTCGTCCTTGTTTCGCGAGCCTCCGGCCGTTGTTGGAGAAATTGACTCCACATACTCGTAGTACTCGTCGAGGGCTTCGATTTGGCGGGTGGCACGACTCATGAAACGACCTGACGAATCGGATCTAACAAACCCACGACCGCGCCCAAAAATCCCTTCGCCGTCGCCGTTGCCGGTGTTGCCACGGTCGCTGACTGCCGCCAACAGGTCCACCGTTACTGGGTGGTCATTTATGCGCTGTCGCGCCGGCCTGAGGTGGCCGGAATCGTCGCCGGTGACTCCAACTTCTCAAGGGGCGACGGGGGTGCGGGTGTGGCTAAGAAATAAGGTTTGACAATTTTATAATTAAGAGAAAGTTTGAGGCTTTATATACTATGCAGGCAAATATCATTCCGGTCCCTGGAAAATTACAAATCAGTCATTCTTCTAGAACTCTTTAGAAATTCGAAATTTCGAAGCCCTTCTGATGCGATTCTCGAAAAGTGTTCAACACAAAAGTTGTTCGTATCAGAAAAATGAGTCTGATGGTCTAAAAATCAGCTCGATCGGAGTTCATTTGCTAATTCTGGGTTCAAAACAGTAAACTTGACTCGAATAATAAAAATCGGGTAACTGACTTTCGATCCCACGCGTTTTCCAACGCGACTAAAATTCATAATCTATCATTCTAACTCATATAACATCACTATAACTCTTATTCTTCATCATCCTCATGATCCGAAACTAAAACAGTCGTCCGGGAATCTTCTGGAACAGTTCCGAAAATCCAGGATGTTACACCAAGGCTCTATTATAAATAGATTAGTTCGTCCAAAACCTAAATATGAGGCTAATACACAACAAAAAACACCAAAACACATATTTTTAGAGATCCAATGAGGAGGATTGAAGAGCAATAGGAGGAGACGAAGGTGGTGACGTCCAAAGAGGAAGAGATTCAATTCGAGTTTTTATCTTCTTGTTTCTTTCTTAGAACTCTAATTATTTTCATTAGATTCATGACTTGTTTATCATTGTTTTTATCTTTAAGTCATGAACTAACTCGTTAATTTTGGAGAATAATGTAACTAATGCTTGAACCTTTGTTTTAATTGTTAATTTTGTTATGAAGTTTTATTCAGTTTATTTGTATTCTCTTGAGTTTAATGTCTTGTGTTTGCTGGCCTTCATATATATTTAGAATCTATCACTCGAGAGAGGGAATTTTGAATAGATCTAGAGAATATAACCTATGAATTTTATAGAGTTCGAGAGAATATATAAGTTCCTTTGAAGTCGTTAATATAGAATCACAAAGCGTAATGAGTTGTTAACTACTAGATTTTTATAGAGATATCAAAATCTATAATTGATGATGTTTTCACTAATGCTCGAGAGAGGAGTGGATATTTTCAGAATCTTGACTTAAAAATAATATAACTGAACAAGAATTAATTGGCATGACAAATACATAGGCGACAGCTTGGTGAAATCAGGATCTAGAATCTCTATCATATTAGTCCCTCCTATATAATTATTTTTATATTTATTTATTAAAATCTTTGTTATTTATTTTCTAAATAAAGTTAGGATTATCAATTGTAGTATTTAGTGTGAGTTAACGCAATCCATATGGGTTCAACACTCTTTCACTTATTTATACTAAAACTTGACATCGTACACTTGCGGTACGGTATAAAATATCACAACAAGTTTTTGTGTTTGATAAGTGTGGTTTATACCCACTTATTCCGACATCCTTAGCCTATTATTTTGTTATGTTTCGAGTCATTTAATGTTTATTTTATGTCTTGTTTGTAGGAAACATTAGAACATCAAGAATGGAGCAAATACGAGTGTTTCAGGACCTGTTGGGAGCATCTGACTCAAGAACAGGCAAAACCAATATCAACTGCGCACGGAATTTAAAAAGGCTATAACTTTTGATTTAGAAAGAGTTACGAGACCCATAATATATCGATTTGCATGTACTCGGTGAGATCTATCACGTCCATACAATGCATCACTAAAATACGCGTGTTCCAAGGCCTATTGGGAGCATTGGACTCAATAGAAATCACGACAGGAATTGCCTAGTCGGCATAGCGACGTGAAATGCCATGCATCACGACACGCCACCAGTTTCAGGGTTTGTTACCATTTGTTTTAGGTCACGCCTCATAATGTCAAAGAACGTCCTAAGATTTCATGCCATAAGGGCCATATGTATTTTCATGCCCATGTTTAAGAACCGTAAATTATTAATGTATATGAATCATACTTAGCGCATATGCTTTAAAGATTCCACGCAGGGGAATCTAACCTTTTCCATTTGAGCACATGAGCATTCATACGTCGATTTTATGAGTGAATGCTTTCACACTTATGTTTTCATATTATTTACATCGTAATGTGTTGTATTTACAATGTATGTACTATGAATATCGAAGCACGATTTATGAGATTCAAACTACGTCTTAAGTTCTGCAAGTCATGTTTCATGCTTACAACATATGTTTTACAAGTTTATAGTTCATGTATACATGTTTAATTTTTCATGAGTTAAGCATGTACCTTTCAGTTTATGCATTTTCAAGCCATGTGTGTATGTTTCCAATTTTCATTGTATGTTTATATAACCTCAATTCACGCCCTTACAAGTTATGGATTTACGCTTTCAATTTACATTTACGTATATATGTTACAATTTACGTTTTTAGTTTACATTTCACGTCATATGATTAAAAGTTACGTTTTTAATTACTTTATCCCATGTAGAGGTACTGGTTAGGAAATATGTTAAGACGGGATTCAACCTATACTTATTCTAAAATATGTAATGAATTTTGTACGAGTATTATATGCATAAACCAGTAAACTTGTCAGTTTATGGTCACGTGTTTTCTATTCATGATTTGCATGTTTCAGTCTATGTTATACAAGTTTATAGTTCATGTGCATAGTCCTCAATTTATGTATTCCACGTATCATGTTTACAAGTTTATAGTCACATTTCCCAGGTTTCATGTTCATATTTACAGTTTACACTTTACACATATCAGGTCTACAATTTATGTTTTCAGTTTACCTGTCATGTTTATAAGTTTTCATTTGATGTTTTTACATTTCTCATGTGTCATGTTTACAAGCTTACGGTTTATGTTTTCCATGAATCATGTTTTCAGATCATGTTCTTCATGTGCCAAGTTACAAATTACGTTTCTACAAGATATGTTTTCAAGTTCATGATTTCCATGATTTTCAATTTAAGATTTGCAGTAAACAGTTTACAAGAACAAGAAATAAAATACTTTCAAACTACTAGTAGAGTGTCGTCTCCTCATGTATAGTGATCGGTGAAATCACACACGTAACACAAGCGCACATATTGCTCAAGTAGTATAAAATGTATCGATCCCACGAGGACTTAATACCTGTGCTATTAATTAATGAAGCTAAATTTCTACATGCATCTAATTGATTTGATTGTTGGTTGGATGGTGATTTTTATCTAAAATAAGTAAATAAAACAAAACAAAGGTAAATTTCAAAAGGAATTAATGATATGAAAATGTCCAGGGTTGTGAATCCTACCAATATCTTTCTAAAGATGAGTTGATTATTTTATGCTTGTGAAATTTACTAGTTTATTAACCTGGAACACGAAAATATACAAGAGTCTCTTCCGATGGTCAGATGCAAACACCCAAGGTAACCCAATTAACTATACTCCTATGTTAATTAAAAAACTTCGAATTCATTAAGTTTAAGTTCCAATTATGGTTACTCACGCCCGACAGATATATTCATATCCTGGAAGGAAATCTCTAAGGTGAATGTGAGATCATAAGCTATTGAGTCTACGGCTAAACCTAAAATCCATTTTACAAGTTCATTTTAAGTTTATCTAATCAATCTTATTAGTGGCCAATTAACAAGAACCATTAAGAACTAGACTCAATAAATTAACCAATTCATCACACAAGATATAAGAAAAGTCAACTTATTAAATCATTGATATTGATTTTCATCACAACCCTAGACAACATATTTAGTTACCACACATATCTTGGACTACTAAAGACATAAATAAATATAACATCATACAACAAGTTGAAAACTAAAAAGTAAAAATTACAACAATGAAATAAATGCTGGGGGTTAGGGGATCCACTTTTATTATTTCAAATCAAGAAATATCCCTTATTATAATATATAAATTTGCATTATATTACTAACTGATCATATAGGCGGTATCCTGATTAAGTCATATTTTAATTAATTTCAACCGACCATAAGGCGGTATCCAATTAAGTCAGTTTAAAATTAATTTAATTAAGTTCAACCGCCCATAAAAGCGGTATCCAATTAAGTCAGGTTTTAAGATAATTTATATATTATAAAATAAGGGAGATTATTCTAAATTATTATAATAAAAGTTTTACCTTTCACCACAGTAAAAAGAAGTTACCTTCTCATGCTTTAAGTAAAAAAATAAAGTTTTATTACTAAAATAAAAATAAAATACAAGAAAGCTGAAATTAAACAAACAATATACTCTCTTCTTAGAATTCTAAGGAAATTCCCCAGAAGAAAGTATGAAGAAAATCCTCTGATTTAGGCTACTATTTATAGGCTTCAAATCGGGTGTGCATCGCGACGCGCCAAGTCTTTTGCGTCGCGATGCGTGATACAGTGCTGACGTCATGATGCCGCAAGTGATGACACATGTCAGAAGATGAATTATTGGCCCGATGTCGTGACACGTTGAGGCTTGCGCGTAGCGATATGTGAACAATAAATTTCTCATTTTTCCCTTTTTCATTAGTTTTTCATCGTTTTAGCCTCGATTTGATTCCAGTGAGTCCTGATATTTTATTTATCTACAAAATAAACACAAACACATCAAAATGTTCATAAAACCCGAGAAACTATACAAAATATTAAGTAAAAGAGGCGGTAAATATTGATATATTCTCTGCTCATCACACCTCCAAACCTAACATTTTGCTAGTCCTCGAGCAAAACAACAAAATAAAATGCAATAAACAACTAAGCCACTTTCGTAGGGATCACAGTTGCATTTAGCGTATGCAACAAGTCATTAAACCCTAGGTGTCCCTAATGGACGAGTTGTAGTCTCGTGAGGGCTTTCAGCGACGACACCCACAAACGTCAATCAAATATACAATCAAACACACAAAACAAAATAAAAAGATAAACAAGTTAGTAACTAAACAAGTGAAATTCTTATCCAAGTTAATAGTTGTTTTCTTTTTTTCTAAATTACCAAATAAGTAAATTCTCCGATTATTTTTACAATTCCCCATATACACAACCAACTAGGTATTAATTAATTCATTGTGCCCACAATATTCATAACTGTAATTGAAAAGAGAGTAATATTTTTGTCCTTAGGTTATATCAGAATTCATACCTTTTTGGCAATGGATTTTTATGTATAATTTATTTTTAATAATAACATCTTTAATCCTTGTAGCGAGCTTTAGACCAGTGACTCCCAAACCAGTTGGCTTTAGGACACTAGGTGTTAAGACACCCATACAGACTTAATTACTCGGATCTCAGATGTTAAAAGTTCTACTGTTTGACATGAACAATCACTGCTTGACAAGGCAAGAAGTCCGATTACTAAGTAGAAATTTTATTATTATTAACTCAGGCTTTTCAATTTGACGCGAACAATCACTGCTTACTGAAGCAAGATGTCCGGTTACTAAGTAAAAGCATGGTTAATTATTTATATACACATTTTTTTTATTTCATCGCTTTTAGGTGCTATTTCCAATAAACTAGAGCACTGAATATTACAAACTTTCACTTACAACCCATGTTCGTAGGTTACAATGTATGTTGATAATATCTGTCAAATGAGCATATGAAGATCCATATTAGTCAATATTATGGAAAATTCACAAATTTAAATAATTCAAAAGGAAATAAACAAAAATTAACTGGTTATGAATTAGGATGAGATACGTCTCAGGAGTGGAAACTCCTTACACAGCTATCTCAAGCACAATTCCACCTGGTTAGTCAAGTTTGAAACATAATTTTTTTTGTTTTTTGTTTTTTTTTGAACAAAAACAACGCAAAGAAAAATAAAAATAAGATACTATCAACTATTCCCCTCCCATAAATCCAATTGAGACATTGTCCACAATGTCTTAAAAAGAAGAAGAAAATTTTAGAAGATAGTACTGGTAAGCGTGGAATTGTACATTTAAAAAGAAAACTAAGGGTTAAGATCCAAATTTATCCTACGCTTCTTGCCACGATCGTTATCAGACCAGTTCAACTTAGAAATGAAACGGTCAATATTTGGTTCAAACGTCAAGAGTTGGTCAATTAAATTATTGGTTGTTCTGGCAGTGAAGATGATATCTTTTACGGGTTTTGAAAGGAACCCATTTCTCATGGAATCTTCAAGAAACACAAAAAGAAAATCAACAAATCCATCAACATTAAACAGTCCAATTGGTTTCTAATGAATGTTCAAATTTTCCCAAGATAACACTGTGAATATTTCCTCCATCGTGCCCAAGCCACCTGGCAAAGACTAAAAGCATCAGCACGATTAATCATTTCAAAATGACTTTGGGACATACCTGAAATAATGCATTGTAGGGTTCTCTACGAACAAATCCAAGATCATTCAGCATAAAAGATGTGTAAATACTCAACGAAGCTTGCAGAATAACTTACATTGATCGGCTAGGTAGGATGTGTAGACAACAAAAATTTGCCTCATTTGAAGTTGCTTCAAGCTCTCCTTTGATTGTATGTTGAGCTCCAAGCTTGATGAATGAATTCCAAACTCTTGGGAATGGTTTCCCTATCACCTTCGAATGACTCTTTAAGTGTTATCTTAGGAAGAAATTGCAACAAAATCTTCCCTTGGTGTTCTTGTATTCTCGGCAATTGAGAGAAAAATGAGAGATGGAGAGTCACAGTTTTTGTGTGTGAAGGAGAGAAGTGAAAAGTGTTAAGTGTGAAATGAATTTCCAAAAAAAACAAAACCATATACCAAATCTCAAGTTGGTAAATGTCACTCACCTTTTCAAAATAAAATAAGGAAGTGTGTAAATCAAGCCATCAACCATTACCAACTTCCATCAACAAAAAGTGATGAGAATGACATGTGATGTGACTTGATGTGGGCCAAACTTTAATTTAAAATCCGAGTAGGCCTAAACACATTCCGGGCTCGGGTACGTTAATTCTAAATTAATGAATTTTCCGTTGCGACTTTATTAAATCAAATTTAATTAAATAATTATGCCTAGCAAAATTACTATTAAAGTCGCTCACGAATAATTCTAAATTAATTCGTTCTCCCAAATTAAAATCCAATTTTAACTTCGTTATGAAATCTAATTTCTTTTAATATATCGAATATATTATTTTATCGATTAATTCTAAATTAATCATTCTCTCTCTTCTATTCGAATTTTATCCCAGATAAATTTTCGCCGTAATTAATCCCAGATTAATTTTCTCTCTCTAATAATTAATCACAGATTAATTCTGTTCGAATTATACGTCATCGGTGAATCTTCGAGAAGCGACCCATGAGATCCCTGGATATGTTGGCAGTAAAGTAAATCCGATCGTCGGACTATCCGAACACGTGCGTACCCATACCACGTTCTTACCGATTTACAAGACATGGTTGGCTTCTAGCAAAGCACCGTGCCTACCCAATTCTCCAGAAATATTCTTTAAGGAATATATATAATCTTTGTCAGGCGTAGTATACATAGTATTGCATATTGTGATCCAGTATCTGATGTCACATGTAAGGCCTGGGGCTGGAATAATGTCTGCCTCGTACGAAGCATATATCAGATCACAAGTAACTAGTCTCTATAATCAGATAATCATGACCTTGTCATATTATCCTGATAGTTGCAACATAATAGAGAACCAGTTCTGTATCCCTGCGTGATCATCATCTCCATATGACTGAAGTGATACTTCTGTCTTGACATCACACCCAATACACTACGATTCTCAGTAAACCCAGAAAATGCGTATACAGAACCTGTTAAAGTCCCGGAAAACCAAAACCAAAGCGTATAGATTGTCGTAAGTATTAGCGATGTAAGTCTCAGGTTAATACCAAATACATCTACCCTGATGCGGATTCTCATAGACACATAGTCATACTACCAATGGGATTCTGCGGGGTCTATCCAGAGCGAAGCTGTTCCCATACCATCGGTAAACACAACCTCCTATCACACTTGCATAAGTATCCAATACTTAAATATATGAGAACTATGCTGTTATGCTCCCACAATGCGCACAAGTGCAATACTAGTCTATTCCGCATTATCGATGTCCAGTCTCGATAATACTACGACTGGGGATATTTAATGATTAAACCTTAGTGGATTGATACTGTCTCATATCTTATAATCTGGAACTAATCATAAAGACTTTTATCATTTATATATTCAAGTAATCTAATTACAAAATGATAAAATAGCAATTTCCATTGTCACATAGTTAATTTGTACAAAAATTACAATGTCTTTTACAAATAGTGACGATATGGGTCATAATTTTCCAACATGCATTCCTCTCTATTTGATTTTCCAATAAGATTTGCGTCTGCCAAAGGTTTTGGAATTATCCCCAAAACTTGACTGTCACCTTCTTGTACGACCATTGAAACATAACCCATCAATCCAAGATTGCCATCGCCATATACTAAGGGCATATTTCTCTCAGCCATGAATCTACCCAATTCTTTTGTTGCATCAATAAATTCTGGTTTAGAACAAGAACTAGTTCCGCAAAACACACAGATATTTATGACTCGTCTTCTTGAAGTTGCTTCTGTTTTATACTCTATCTCTAATCTGGATGTTTTGAAGAGAGCAATGACGAGCTGAATTTATAGATCCTGAAAAAGGGTGAGTAATAATAGCACTAGTACCTACCAATTGATAATTATTAGCTGAATAGTAAATTAAATCGTGAAAGTCAAAAAGTTTGGATCTTGTCGGTGAAAATAAAAGGAAATAACAAAATAAAGCACATCACAATTATTATGTAAAGACAAAGAAGTCAAAATAATAATATGTACAAGAAGTAACGGCTTGAATGACCTCTATGGGTCAGGGAAAATTTTCACATCTGATTTTCTTATAAATTGGCAAACATAGTCTTTTAAAGTCAGATTTTCGAGACTCAATTGTTGTCTTTCTCTTCGAAACTATGTATGTAAATTTCGAATTGCGTGATAGACATATCCATTGGGATGCGTCTCAAGAGTTAATGATATGTCATCTAATGACTCCTTACCCATGCCATCCCTAGTGAATTTTATTTTATCTTCGCGATTATCAGACACTATTCCTAAAGAACGACAACGAGTATTGCATGTCATGCGTGCACATTTATAGCAAACACCTAATCTTTTAGCTCTTCTTTTCTTAGCATAGGTGCTTCTTCCCAAACCAGACAGAAATGAAACAAAAGAGTCAGATGACTCACCTGCCAATCGGACTCGTGCTTCAATAATCCAACGAATGTCATTAGGAATACCTTCGATCATCCGAAGTCTCATTCGTTCCATGCGTGCTTTGTAGACTTTTATCAGAGAGTTTTGAGGGAGATATGGAAAATGCTTGTGGAGATTTGCGATAACTTCGTCCATTATGTCTGTGACTTTACCTATAAAAATTAAACACACAAAATCTCAATATATACACAAATTTCATTGGGTGGCCTCCCTGCTAGCGTTAAGTTTAACGTCATCAGCTAGACATGACTGCCCAAACGTTAGGCTAGATCTGCCAGTGTGAGACTCTATTTTTGTCGCTCAAATGATTCTCCCCAACAGTACTTGACACGTTGGATGTTGACCTTGAATGTGTTGTTGGAGTTGGGGTTATGTATCTCAACTACTCCGTAGGGTAACACTTGGGTAATCACAAATGGACTTGACCACCGTGATTTCAGCTTGCCAGGGAAAAGTTTCAACCTTGAGTTGTATAACAACACCTGCTGCACTGGTTCCAGTTATCTGCGCATTATTTTCTGATCATGCCACTTCTTGGTCTTTTCTTTGTACATTTTGGCATTCTCAAAAGCATGGAGGCAGAATTCCTCTAATTCATTCAATTATAATAGCCATTTCTACCCTACTACTTGTAGATCAAAATTTAGCTTTTTCAGTGCCCAATACGCTTTATGTTCGAGCTCCACAGGAAAATGGCATGCCTTTCCAAATCCAATCGGTTTCTTGTAAGCTGTCCGGTAGGCCTATAATACATCATCTAATTTTTTGGACCAGTCATTTCTCATTGAACAAGCAGTTCTCTCCAGGATTCTTTTGATTTCTCTATTGGAAACTTCAACCTAATCACTTGACTGTGGATGGTAAGCAGTGGTAACTTTGTGAGTAATTCCGTATTTAGATAAGAGTGCATCAAAGTTTTTATTGCAGATGTTTGTGCCACCATCACTTATGATTGCTCGAGGTGTTCGAAAGCGAGTGAAAATATTTTTCTTTAGGAAATGTAAAACTACTTTGGAATCATTCGATGGTAGTGCTGTTGCTTCAACTCATTTGGAGACGTAGTCTACTGCAACCAGAATGTACAGGTTTCCATATGATGGAACAAAAGGTCCCATAAAATCAATCCCTCATACATCAAATATCTCCACTTCGAGAATATTTTGAAGAGGTCCTTCATTTCTCCTTGAAATATTTCCCGTTCTCTGGCACCTGTCACATTGAAGAATGAATAAGTAGGCATCTTTAAACAAAGTGGGCCAGAACAAACCTATTTACATAACTTTGGTCGCGGTTTTGTCTCCGCTCAAATTTCCGCCATATGGTGATGAATGAAAATGCTGCAGGACATTATTGACCTCCTCATGTGGTACACAACGCCATAATAACTTATCAGCATAATGTTTGAATAAGTACGACTCATCCCAGACATAGTGCTCGACTTATTTGAAGAATTTCTTCTGTTGCTGATGTCTCTATTCCAACGACCATTTCTCTGATATTATGTAGTTCACATAGTCAGCATACCATGAGACTTCCTACTGGTTGATGGCAAATAATTATTCATCTGGAAAAGTTTCTTTGATTGTCAGCTCAGTGACAGTTGTACCTTCATTTTCTAGCCTTGACAAGTGATATGGCACTTGATTTTTTGTCCTCTTCCTATCTCGAATCTCCATGTCAAATTCTTGCAGTAGAAGCACCCAACAGATCAATCTGGGCTTGGCATCTTTCTTCGCGATCAAGTATTTGATTGTTGAATGATCTGTGTAGACCACCACTTTTGGACCCTGCAAATAGGAATCGAATTTATCAAAAGAAAACACAATTGTGAGCAACTCCTTTTCAGTTGTTCTGTAGTTGAGTTGTGCTGCATTCAAAGTTTTGCTGGCGTAGAAATGGTGTGAAAAAATTTCGCCTTACGTTGTCCCAAAATTGCACCTACACCAAAATCACTAGCATCGCACATCACTTCCAATGGGAGCGTCCAATCTGGTGCTACTATGATGGGGGCAGAGAGCAGCTTCTATTTCAAGATCTCGAAAGCATGGTGGCATTCTTTGGTGAAGTGGAACGACACGTCTTTCTCCAGCAGATTGCATAATGGTTTAGCAATCTTGGAGAAGTCTTTGATGAACCTCTGGTAAAATCCTTCATGCCCAATAAAACTTCGAATCCCTTTGACGGATGATGGTGAATGTAGTTTTTCTATCGTCTCAATCTTTGCTTTGTCTACCTCGATTCCCTTCTATGAGATCCAATGTCCCAAGACAATGCCCTCATGTACCATGAAGTGGCATTTCTCCCAATTCAATACCAGATTTGTATCTTCACATCTTTGTAACATTTTTTCCAGATTTTGCAAACAGTGGTCGAACGAGTCTCCAAACACTGAGAAGTCATCCATGAAGACTTCCATGCTTTGTTCTATCATGTCTGAAAAGATGGCCATCATGCATCGTTGAAATGTGGCAGGAGAATTACAGAGTCCAAGTGGCATCCAGCGAAAAGAAAAAGTACCATACGGGCATGTGAAAGTGGTTTTCTCCTGATCTTCTGGGGCGATGGAAATCTGATTGTACCCCGAGTATCCGTCAAAAAAACATTAGAAATCATACCCCCGCCAGTCTGTCTAGCATATGGTCAATAAATGGTGGCGGGAAATTATCCTTCTATGTTGCTTTGTTCAGCTTCATGTAGTCCATACACACTCTCTATCCAGCCACTGTCTTTGTTGGAATCAACTCGTTCTTTTCATCTGCAACTATAGTCATTCCTATTTTCTTGGGTGCACATTGTATAGGAATCACCCAAAAGCTATCAGAGATGGGGTAGATGACGTCTGCATCCAACCATTTGATGATTTCTTTCATTACTACTTCCTTCATGATTGGATTCAGCCTTCATTGATGCTCCACTATGGCTTTGTACACGTCGTTCATCAAGATTTTGTGCATGTAAAATGATGGACCGATGCCTCGAATGTCTACTATAGTCCAGCCAATAGCTTTCTTATGCTCGCGTAGCACTCTCAGCAACTTATCTTCATGCACCCATGTTAGAGATAAAGAAATAATCACAAGTAAATTAGAAGAGTTTTCTAAGTATGCATACCTGAGATGGATCGGAAGTGGCTTTAGTTCCAGCTGTGGTGGTTCTTCAATCGAGGGCTTCATTCACTCATTTTTCAGTAGTTCCAAGCTTTTCACTTGTGGTGTCGATCTGAAGTGAGAGGCTCCATCAAGATAGTTGATACATTCCAGAATATCAACATCTAATTCTATATCAGTTATGTTGGTGATGCATGCTTCAAGTTGTCAGTGGAAAGTTGCATTGCATTTTTGTTCTGGATAATACTATATATTATATCAAGTCTGAAACATTCCTCATATCGTTCATCATTTGGAAATTTTATGGCTTTGAAAACATTGAATGTTACTTCTTGGTCATGCACCCTCATGGTTAGTTCACCTTTTTATACATCAATGATGGTTCGACCTGTAGCCAAGAATGGTCTCCCGAGGATGACGGGTACGTCTTTGTCTTCCTTTATATCAAGGATAATGAAATTTGCTGGGAAAATGAATTTTTCGACTTTGACAAGCACATATTCCACTACACCTTTCGAAAATATGAGTGATCTATCAGCAAGTTATAATCCCTCCGTCACATGTATTTGGATTATCTCAAAGATATAGATAAAAATGTCAAATCTCTATAGGTATAATCTCGTCTATGATTCCATTAGCAATCTCTTAATAACACTCAGAACTAACTTCTACAGTGTACCACGGGCCCATGAATTTAATAGATTGCTAATTGCACATTGAATACCTATGCTATGTACACAGAATTGACGGATCATATCTTGATACGCATAGGATATCATGAGGATTGGTCCACACCCAACGAACAGGAGGAGGTATGATCTAAATAGATCGGTGACGTGACTGCCATCAAAGTGTGGAGGATACCCCATATATCCACAATGGTACCTCAAGTCGAAAGATCATTGTGCTCACTCAACCCGAAAAGATTCCTATTGACGTTGGTGTACCATCTATTAGGAAATATTCGGTGAGTCGTTTAGTATTTATCCACTATAAACACCTACACGTCTATATGAGGCTCCCCAGACTCATGGTTCATTGGGATAAACCATCGGACCAAGTCTCGATATACGACATGTACTGGTCTTAGCAGATTTTACTAATCGACCCGTGTTAGTAAATCTTGACCAGAAATTTTATTTGATAATATATTTCTAGTAGTGACACTTCCCAATGTCAATTACAAACTACTTTGCAACTGTGCACTACATTATATATTATCGGGTCTTTGTCTAATATATACATATCACTAAATCCTATTTAGTTTCAATCTAATCGTAATTAGATCGAATATGTATATAAAAGTAAGAAGTATTACCATAAATAAGTAATGTTATGGAAAAATGAATTGTCTATATTCATGAATCGGACATGAATACGATCCGGATTAGCACTCTGAGCACCAACCCTAACAAATGTTTGTGAAGTTTTAAGAGAACGTCTTCCATCCTGTTGTGACTTTTCCTACAAAAATTAAACACACAAAATATCAATATATGCATAAATTGCATGGGTCACCTCCCTGCTATCGCTAAGTTTAACGTCATCAGCTAGATATGAGTGCCCAACTGTTAGGTTGGATCTGCAGACTCTCTTTTTGTTGCTCAAATGATTCTCCCCAATAGTGCTTGACACGTTGGCTATTTACCCTGAATGTGTTGTTAGAGTTGGGGTTATGTATCTCAACTATTTCGTAGAGTAACACTTGGGTAATCACAAATAGACCTAATCACCGTGATTTCAGCTTGTCAGGGAAAAGTTTCAACTGTGAGTTGTATAAGAACACATGCTACCCTGGTTCCAGTTGTCTGCGCACTATTCTCTGATTATGCCATTTCTTGGTCTTTTCTTTGTACATTTTGGCATTCTCATAAACATGGAGGCGAAATTCCTCTAATTCATTCAATTGTAAGAGCCGTTTGTCGTTGAACAAACAATTCTCTCCAGGATTTTTT
The DNA here is from genome assembly GCA_019454045.1 of Zanthoxylum bungeanum. Taxonomy (NCBI): domain Eukaryota; kingdom Viridiplantae; phylum Streptophyta; class Magnoliopsida; order Sapindales; family Rutaceae; genus Zanthoxylum; species Zanthoxylum bungeanum. The sequence continues at coordinate 9,595 of SKCR01029544.1, read as the reverse complement.
GAATTCTTTGTTGGAAACTTCAACCTAACCACTTGACTGTGGATGGTAAGCAGTGGTAACTTTGTGGGTAATTTCTTATTTGGATAAGAGTGCATCAAAGTTTTTATTACAAATGTGTGCCACAATCACTGATGATTGCTCGAGGTGTTCCAAAGCGAGGGAAATATTTTTCTTTAGGAAATGTAAAACCACTTTGGAATTTTTCGATGATAGTGTTGTTGCTTCAGCCCATTTGAAGACGTAGTTGTTGGACAGTTATGACCCATAGCGTCACTATTTGTATAGATCATGGTGTTATTGTATAAATTAACTATGTGACAAATGAGATTTCTCTCTTATCATTTGTGATTAGATCACCAAGATGTATAATGATAGGAGGTCCCTATGATTTGTTCATAGATTGAGATGATATGAGACAATATCAATCCACGAAGGATAAATCATTGAATATCTCTAGTCAGAGTATTATCGAGATTGGACATCGATAATGCGTAAAAGACTAGTATTACACTTGTGCGCGTTGTGAGGGAATAACGACATTGTTCTCATATATTTGGGTATATGATACTCATGCAAGTGTAATAGGAGGTTGTGTTTTACCGATGGTACGGGAAACAGCTTCGCTCTGGATAGACCCCCTCGGAATTCCATTGGTAGTATGACTATATGTCTATGGAAGTCCAACATCAGGGTATGTGTATTTGGTCTTAACCTGAGACTTGCATCGCTAATACTTACGACAATCATTATACTTTGGTTTTGGTCGTCCAGGACTTTAACAGGTTCTGTGTACACCTCTGCTGGGTATATTGAGAATTGTAGTGTGTTGGGTGTGATATCAAGACGGAAGTATCACTCCAGTCATAAGGAGATGATGGTCACTTAGGATACGGTACTGGTTCTCTTATATACTGCAGTCATCGTGATAAAATGACAAGGTCATGTTTATCCGATTATAGAGACTAGTTACTAGAGATCTGATATGTGCTTCGTACGAGGCAGACATAATTCCAGCCTCTGGCCTAGCACGTGATCATTCGATACTGGATCGAAATACGCAATACTACGTATACTACACCTGATATAGATGTTTATTCCTGTAAGCGTGTTTCTGGATAATTGGGTAGGCATGGCGCTTTGCTAGAAGCCAACCTTGTCTTGTAAATCGGTATAAACGTAGTACTAGGTACTTACGTGTTCGGATAGTCTGACGACCGGATTTACTGACAACATATCCGGGGATCTCATGGGTCACTTCCCGAAGATTCACCAATGACGTATGTCTCGCACTTTATTAATCTGGGATTAATTAGATGAGAGAGAAAATTAATCTGGGATTAATTACGAAGATATTTTATCTGGGATAAAATATCATTTAAAGAGAGATAACGATTAATTTGGAATTAATCGATTAAAATAATATATTTGATATATTATACGAAATTGGATTTCGACGCGGAATTAAAATTAAATTTTAATTCGGGCGAACGAGTTAATTTAGAATTAATTCGTTAGCAACGTGAATAGTGATTTTGCGAGGCATAATCATTTAATTACGTCGCAACGGAAAATTCGTTAATTTGGAATTAGCGAACCCGAGCCCGGGAGTATTTGCGAGCGCATTCGCATTTCGAATTCGAGTGCGGCCCGCAAGTCACATCAAGCGTCAAATCATTCATCAATCAATTGATGTGATGTCTAGTCACTTTGAGTGATTTGACAACATGTCATTGTGATTGATAGTGGTAGTTGGCAAGCTTTAATGCTTGACTTTTGGAAAGAGAAAATGAGAAATTAGTTTTGGAAATTAATTTTGTGTATTAGATACACTTTTGCCAACAACCAACCAACACTCTCTCTTTCTTACTCTTCATCTCTCTCACGCCCATTTGGGCTATTTTTCTCTTCTGGTTCTGCAGTTTGCCGAGAAAGAAGGAGAATGAAATGGTGGTTTTGTGGCAAAAATCACCAAGTGCTAGCACACCATGGAGACATACGTAGGTGATAGGGAAACCCACCCGTGTGCATGGAATCATTTCATCACAAGCTTGGAGCTTGCATGGAGGACCAAAGCCGAATCTTGGAGAGGGAAAACAGTCCACTGCCGTGACTTGCATAGGAGGGCAGAAAAGTTTTTTGTCTTCACCGCATCGTCTCAACTGATCGATGTAAGTATTCCGCGACTTTCTAGATTGTATTCACATGTGTTTTTATGCTTGTTATTCGATCCTCGGGACCGTAGAACTCCAACAATGGTATCAGAGCGGAGTAAAAGCATGAAACTTGACTTAGGGTTAAAATTTGGGTAAATTGATTTTGAGCATGATTTAGTTAAATTGTTTGATTGAATATGTTAAATGATGTTTAATTGAATATTGATTGGATCAATTTCATGAAATTTTGTTTGGAACATTTTTCCCCAAATTGGAAGGCTTGGCCAAATCCTACATAGCCCTAATGTCTTGGATTTTTGATTTTTGATTCATTGGATGAGTTGGAATCAATTGGGAATGTGGATTTAATGTTGAATTGGATTTAATTGGATTGAATTTGATTTGGACATAAAATTAACCCCAAAGCCGAGACATATAAAGCATGTATTGGGTTTGATTTTTTTGATAAAATGTGTTGGACATGTTTTATTGTTAATGAGCATGATTAGTTGTATAAATTGATGATTTGTAAATGTTGATTTATGTAATTAATTATGCCATACACTTTAGTTTAATTAAATATGAAATTTGTAATTTTTTTGTGTTTAATTAAATTGGGCTTAAATTGGATTTGGGCTTTAAATGTTGTAAATGGGATTATTGGGCTTGGTTGTACCAAGTTAGGTTTAGGCTAAATTGGTTGGATCCAATTGGGCCCAAAACCGCTTCCATAAAGCCCAAATGCGACTAATGGACCTTTAATAATTTAATTGGGCCTAATGGGCCTAAATTGATTTCTAGGCTTATGGGGTAATTCCTTGATTGGGCTTTGGTTATTGGGTTTGACCCGAGTTGACCAAAAGTCCACGCCTTAAAGAAATTAATTGAAAGCTCGTTGGACTTTAATTAAATTGACGTTGGACGTTAATTGGGCTTTGAGACTCGTAACGATTAAATTTGGAATTTAAATCGTAAAAGGTTTATTAATAAAGTGTAGTATTTAATTTGGAATTAAATAGTGAATTAGTATTAAATACAAATTGAATTGGATTTAATTTTGTAGTTTAATGTAATTCGTGAATTTGTACTTTGAGTACTTATTCGTAAAACAAGTTTGACTCGCATAAAATCAAATCCTTGTTTGAACATTGGATGATCATTAATTATCAGATTAATTAATTTGATTAGATTGATTGATAACATGCTTTTGTGAATACATTGTTGCGATGCATGAATAATGTATATCAGATGGATATTAGATGGGTGAGGCAATTTTAGAAATTGTTGTAATAAATTTAGAATTTATTAATTGGACATGCGTGTCCAGCCTATTACCTCATTTCTCATTGTATTTCTCTTCTCACATATTCCCCTCAATGTAAATGAGGTTTCTTTAGAAGTGCAGCGTAACGGATAGAAGTAAATACTTGTGCTAGCGGGAGAGAGGAAAGGGAGAGATTTGATCTAGGATCAATGTGTTAAGTATCTATCCGCATATCATTATTATTTTATTATACGCGCTTTATTATGTGTTTAGAATGCGTGTTTAAGGGTGTATGATAATGAGACCTTAAAAAAATAATAAATTGGTTGCCAATTTGTACGCGAAAAACCCTCACAAAATATTAAGCGTTTTTCCTTCCATTGAGTGATTCTTACTCAAGATCCAAGACTGGCATTGGTTTGTTGGCCAAAGTCAAGGTCTTTGTCCGTCGAGGATGTGTTTGAATCATGAGAGCTTTGTTCCATATCAGTGTCTTGTCCAAGTTGTGGTTTGTTGGCCAAAGTCAAGACCACTTCTTATCCATCGACATTGATTACGAAGCTTTCCATGGTCAATGGGTTCCGCTTAACTGGGATCACTAAGTTTGTTGTGCCAAAGCCAAGGCTTAGTTGATTCAGAGGAAAAAGGTTAGGCAATATATTGGATATATTGGGATATATATTGTATATATGTTTCAGACTTGGATGTCCCCCTACTGGATCTTGGAATTGGATGGGATCCAATTGATTTTAGAGATCTACCTAGTTAATTATCATATAATTTGTTGGCCAAAGTCAAGATTGTGTGATATTTAACGGGATCCTAGCCCACTAGGAAACACGGTTTCCCGAGTACTCGACAAATGGTTAGAGGATCGCCGAAAAATAGTGGGAGGCGAGAATTAAATTTGCAATATTCGTTTAATTACTTGCCATACGCGCTCAATCAAATATCATTCGTCAAATAAATTAAATGTTAGCAGGACTAATATTTAAATCGTTGTTTTAATAAACAGCTGGACTGTATTCAAACAATTAAGTATAGTTGATTAAATAGTTGGACTATAAAAATCATTATAATAAATAGTACCTATATTGTTGATTAAATAGTTGGACTATTAGAATCAAGATATAATTGAAAGATTGACATTTAAAACATAATCCTAGGGAAAATGTATTTAAATGCTTTAATTTTCAAATTGGGAATAAATTTTAGGATAAACCTGGAAATTAATAAGTTACTTTATTTGATAAAATAACATTTTAGGCCTAAGCCCGAAGTTAAGCAAACTGTAGAGCATGATATTTGGAATATTCATGTGATGATAGCTTTAGTGCTTAATCAATTAAGCTTGCTAATTAGACTCCTTAATTTCTTTGTCAGAACTAATGATTAGATCCTTAAAGTATGATATAGAAATTGAAGGATCTTCAAAGATCTATTTTAGATTTTAGAAGTAATAAATTGCAATACTAAACTCTTGGAGAGTTAATGACTATTCTCAAAGAGACAAAGTCAAAGTTTGTAATAAAACAAGTAGCGCAAGGCGCGCCTTACTTCGATATTCTAGAAACCCGAAGCTTGGCCAAAGGCTTCTGGAGTATGGAAAAGGGCAAATGCAAAATTATTATAATCTTCTAGGAAGATAAAGGACATATCCCAAAATGTCTGCCTAAAATTATAGCAAACGGGATCGCGGAAGCGTGACTGCCGTTTGGACAAAGCAGATATGAAGGAATTGAAGACGAGCAAGGCTCTGACTTCAAATATGATTGTCATAATTATGTTCATAGCTAGTATTGAAATTGGATTTTAAATACTTATTGTGATATATAAATGTGTATTGATGTTCAAAATCTACTATGAGCAAAATACTGACTTCAGTTGAGATTAATCTGCGAATTGGAAACGAGACGAAAGTCGCTATTTTAACCGTAGATACCTAAGTTTAGGAATTACCCTTCAGGTATATACCTAAATTTGGAAACTGTTATAATGTAACTAGTTTGACTAGAAAATTATCTCTATATCATTGTTTAATCCGTTGCGGATTTACCTTTATATTTTAAAACACTAAAGTGTTTTATTATATAAAGATGATATTGAGATAAACACATTTGATGTGAAATAACAGCATTTATTTTGAATATAAATAAATCTCAAACATATAACATGACAAATAAACAGCTCAAACTGATTTGATCAGAAGAAACTAAATTGTGGCATTGCTGTCTGGGACACAATTAAACAAGACTCGTATATCCACACTTTTGAAGAGTGGGTACTAGGACATATTTGATTATATTCAAATAAAGTCTACGAATCTAGTTTATTGGGCAAAGTGCCTATAACACCTTCACTTGATAAAAGTGTAAATGCCACCAATCTGTTAGCCCTAATTCATAGTGAAGCAAGTGGGCCCATATCTAGCTAGGCTAGAAGTGGAAATGAATATTTCGTGACCTTTACGGATGTGGCATCGCGTTATGGTTATGTGTTTCTTTTGAAATACAAATCGGAAACTTTTAAAGTTTCGACACGAAATAGACAAACAGATCGGCTAAAGTATTAAACTGTCACGGTTAGACCATGATGGAAAATACTTAAGCAATACATTTCTAATATACATGAAAGAGTATAATATTCTTTCAAATGAGGACTCCTCCCGAAACACGTCAATTTGACGGTGTGTCCGAATGGAGAAACCAAATTTTGTTGGACATGATAAGGTTAATCATGTGTCGCTCTGAGCTACCATTTCCTTCAACGGATAAGCTTTAACAGTGCAAAACTTATTTAGAATAAGGTTCCATAAAAATTTGTTTGACAGATTACATATTAGATATGAACAGGAAAGAAACTGGGTTTTCTCATTCCTGAAGATTTGGGATGCTAGGCATACATTTGGATGATACCAAACTAAAACCCAAATTGGATAAGTGCCAATTGTAGGTTATCCTAGGGATACCAAAGTATAATACTTATACAACTTTTAAGAGAACAATGTAATTGTTGCTCGCCATGCGGTTTTCCTAAGAGGAATACCTATATGCAGTGGTAAGTGGGAGGATAGTAAAACTCGATGAAAATCAAAGTAATACTGTTCAAGTCACCGAATCATTATTGGAACACAAACAGTTCATCAAGGATGAAACTGTACCAGTAATCTTTGAATACACAAGAACCGCGTAGGTCGGAGAGAGTCAGAAAACAACCTGGGGTATGGGTTTCTGATCTCACCCCATAAAGATGTCAATCTTATTGAAGAATACGAACTGACTACGTTTAAGGAACTGATACAAGGTATCAACTCCAAATTATGGCAAAGTGCCATGATATCTGAAATGGATTCCATGTATATCAACTATGTTTGGATACTAGTTGTTGTACCATAAGACATTGTGCCTATTGGTACTATATAAGTCTTCAAGGAAGACATACATGGATGGCAACATACCAACGTATAAAGCTAGGCTTTTAGTGGAAAGGTATCGTTATCAACATTGTGTCGATTGCGATGAAACCTTTTACCTGTTGCCATGGTAAATCCATTTGGATAAAGCTTGCTGACGCTGCATGTTTCTTTTATGAAATATGTCAGCTTAACGAGAAAATCGCTTTCCTGAAAAGGTACCTTTTGAAGGATGTTCACAATATCATGTCGGTTTTGTCGTACACATAACTAGCAAACAAGGTTTGCAGGTTAATTGATCCATGTTTGGATTAAAGCAAGCATTAGTAGTGACCTTTCTTTTCCTCTTTTTGCGGCTCTTTGGAGTGGTTTCAGGTTTAGCTGTGTGAAGAATTTTCTTTTATGCATGGATGCACTATGCTCGTAGGTTGCTGAAATACTGATTTACCCTGCGTGTTTGCAACTCCCTTCTCTAATAGATCTAACATGTGACATTCTGCATCACCTTAAGGACTCGACATGGTTCTGAAAGCACTGAAGGTGACTTCTTTATATTTACTGCCTAAATCTTGAGAGGTGTCTTTAATCTCTTTTTCGCTCCTAAGGGTTATGACTTGACATTGCTCTTTGGGGTTTACTTCAGTATTACTATGAAACACTCAATTCTGTTGATTGGCCATGGAAGAAACAAGCAGCCCAATTTATGCTTCTAAAGATTTCAATGTTGCCCCCATATTTCCCATATGTGTTTCAATGTTATCCAGCCTTGACTCATTCTTCTCAAACCTCTCTGAAGCTTGTAGATACAAATGTGCTCATGAAATTTTCTAAGGAAGGTTTATGCTCATCTCTTGGATATTTGAAGCCATGAGGAGTTTGCAAGATGTTCTCCATATTAGCATATGAAAAATTCGGATGATAATAATTAGGCATAGGACTGCCTCTATAGTTGTTGAAATTCCAATTGTTCATATACTGTACTTGTTCAAATCATGCTCCTCTGTTGGGTAAAAGCATTCCATTAGCATAAACAGCTCCAATAAACGGTTGGCTCATTTGATTTGTCAATACTTCTAGTTGAGTCGTGAGGGACGATACTTGAGCTATCAGTGCACCAATAGGATCTGCCATTGCTTCTTTTCCAACTCTCCTCGTATGAAAGAAAGAAAGAAAAAATATATATATATATAACAATAAAAATATATATATAAGATAAAATACTAAAAAATAAAATAAAAAAATAAAATAAAACTTAAGACAAAAATAAAGAAGATAAAATAAAAAAATAAAATAAAATAAATAAAATCTAAATTAAAGCTAAGATTACTGGTAATAGTATTAATGTGAATTAAACAAACAATCCCCGGCAACGGCGCCAAAAACTTGTTGTGATATTTTATATCGTACCGCAAATGTACGGTGTGTCAAGTTTTAGTATAAATGAGTTTAGAGTGTCAAACCCACAGGGATTGCGTTAACTCGTACTAAGTACTACAATTGATCATCCTAACTTTATTTAGATGATAATTAATAAATATTTAATTAAATAAATAAATATAAAAATAATTTGATAGGAGGAACTAATACGATAGAGATTCTATATCCTGATTTCACCTAACTGTCGCATATGTATTTGTCATGCCAATTAATCTTTGTTCAGTTATATTTTTTATATGTCAAGACTCCGAAATTATCCACTCCGTCTCTCGAGTGCCGAGTGAAAATATCATCAACTACAAGCTTCGATATCTCTATAAAAATCTAGTAGTTAACAACTCATTAGGCTTTGTGATTCTATGTTAACGACTTCAAAGGAACTACAAATTCTCTCGAACTCTATAAAATCCTAGGTCATATTCTCTAGATCAATTCAAAACCCTCCTCTCTGTAATGATAGATTCTAAACATTCATCAACTTCAATTGTGGCCGACAATCAAGAAGCATTAAACTCAAAAGAATATAAATAAATTAATAAAACTTCATAACAAAATCGACAATCAATACAAATTTTCAGACATCAGTTGCATCATTCTCAAGAATTAAGGAGTTTAGTTCATGACATTAGATAAAAACAATAAGAACAATGTCATGAATCTAATGGAAATCATTAGAGTTCTAAGAAATAAATAAGATGATAAAACCCGAATTGAATCTCTTCATCTTCGGATGTCACCGCCTTTGTCTCCTCTTGTTGCTCTTTAATCCTCCTCCCTGGATCTCTAAAAATATGTGTTTCTGTGTTTTGTGCTGTGTATTAGCCTCATCTCTTGAGTTTGGACGAACTAATGTATTTATATTAGAGCCTTGGTGTCATTGGGTATCTTAAAACCCTAAGCAACATTATTCTGGAATGCGTGTCAGGTACGTAGCCCCCGCAAAATCCTAATATTTTTTCTCTTCGTAGCGCCGCGGCACCTGCATGTTGGCGCTGCGACACTTGAGTCTCGAGTCTTTGTATGGCAGCATCAGACGCTGTAGAGCGAGTAGGTAGCGCCTCGATGCCTTGGTCACGGGTCTTTTTATTGAACGCTGAATCTGCTTGCAGGCGCTGTGGCGCTTGGTGATTGGTGCCAATGTAATTGATATTCACCCGTGTTGTATCTTGCTTCCGATGCTCTCGTGTGTGTCCGATGATTCCAAAAGTTCCCAAAACATTGGTATTTACTCCATTATTGATTTTTAATACTTCCTACAATTAAGACCTAAAAGAAACTAAAAATACATTAAATGACTCGAAACATAACAAAATAATAAGTTAAGAATGC